>CM033466.1:7550530-7849196 GCA_019425755.1 Amaranthus cruentus
ATTTATAAATATAAGGTTATTATAAATGGCTTAGTTGCAACTAATGCTATTTTTTCCTAAATAGAGAAGCACAATGGTTGTGAAATAAATATAGTATGTGTCATTGTGCGCACATGTGTTTTAACATTCTAAATATTTGTCTTGGGGACATTACATTGTCAACATCATGTACTCATTGGAAGAACCTCATACATATAATATTTTACAGTTTTATGCCAAGTTTCAGGTACTGTGAAATTTTCACTCAAAGTAGATAGTGTTTAAATTTCATGCTTGTTGGAAATATATCAAAACGAATTGTTTTCAAGTTTCTATCTTCAAAATACTTTATTGTTTCTCTTGAATATAATTTTGAACTTAAGCTTTACATCAGAGTAGATCTTTGTTCAGTGACTCCCCTTTTCTAAATAACAAATCTGCAGGCAACCCAAAATGATTTCATAAAACCTTAAGCACTCAAGAATCTTGAGTCAAGAATCAAGATGGATACTTTTTGACTTATTTTTTTCAATATCTTAGTTTGCCAATTTGTTAATTTTCTTTTCTCTTTCCAATTTTTTATGTTTGGAATACTAATGTAGGCCTTATCTGAGCTACATGATCAAATTCCTCCTTTCCCTAAAGCTATTGCCATGAAGATTATTGAGGATGAATTTGATGCTCCTGTGGCAAGCCTTTTCAGTTACATATCTGATGAACCTGTTGGTGCAGCATCTTTTGGTCAGGTAGTCGTTTGCACTAGTTGTGGATAATAGGGGGTTTTCAAATTCTTGTTTTTATAAGATTTTGTTCCCTGTACTCCCTTTTAATTACTTTCTTCTTAAACCTCATACTAATTTTGCTTTGGTGGTAGTTTGAATAGGTTTATTTAGGATCTTTTGTCTATAACTACCTAATATATATTGACTTTTCCAAAAAAGCACCTAATCAACTATCCAATGAGAAATGTTCTTTTGGTGACAATATCAATTGCAAGGGGTTTTTTTTTTCTAGCTAAAGGCCCACAATTTTGGTTTTCCCTCTAGATGTTAAAATTGACTAGTCTTCCAATGATTGCAGTATATGTTAGGTTTTATACAAAAACCTTTTTTTTATTTGTAAAGTCTTTAGAGGAATCAATCGACCCTTACCTTTTAGAATAAAATTTAACATAACAAAAGTTTATAAATCAAAGGCAATGTTCCAGACTTTTGGTCCTTGTGAGGTGATATTGCAGATTTGTGTAATTGTATACTTCAGTACACATGCATTGCTCATAGTGGAAGATATGGGTCACATCACCACATCATGACCATATTGTAAAGGGTTTGGAGGCTATCGTGACCATAATATAGGCCATGGCAATCACGACCATTACCACAATTGCGAACGCATCTAGATTATGCACTTTGACTATGTACCTTTATGTTTATTGAAGCTTTGTTCTTTTTGTTTACCTTACAGGTTTACCGAGGAACTACATTTGAAGGTTGTTCTGTTGCCGTCAAAGTTCAGCGGCCAAATTTACATCATGTAGTTGCTCGAGATATATACATTCTTCGTCTTGGGGTTCGTGCTAACCTTTTTCGGCTATTTGTGACTATTTCTCTGAAGGAGTCTAAATTTTAAAGATTTAGGTTATTTCAGCTTGGTGTTTTGCGAAAGATTGCAAAGAAAAAAAACGATATTCGCTTATATGCTGATGAACTTGGAAAAGGCTTCATGGGAGAGTTAGACTACAGATTGGAAGCTGCAAATGCCTCTCGATTCTCGGTACTCTTATATTGTCTTTTTTTTCCTACACTTTGCCAGCAAATAAGTTTATATGTTCATTTATATATATAAGTAGAGGATAGATTAGAAAGACCTTCAAGAAGAACAGTTTCTCAATTATACTCCCTCTGTCCCTCTCATTTTGCACTAGTTGCAAAGTGGGTGATATTTAGTGGAAAGGGAATTGGGTTGCATAATGAGACAAAAAACAAGTGGAGGGTAAAAATGACTGGTTAAGATGAAGAGAGAGTATAAGTTTGTGGATGAGATTAAAGGGAAAGTGGGACCATTGCCAAAAAAGGAAAGGGTGCAAAATCAGGGGGTCAAATTAAAATAGAATGCGGTGCAAGATTGAGAGGATAGAGGGAATATATATTATGGGCGTGCATATCATTTATTCTCTATTTCTCTAAGGACCTCTCTACTAGAAAGTAGAAAGCTTTTAAACACCATATCCATTTCCTGACTGACTATATCTTTAAATTTATACTTTTGGTGTTTCTTAAGCAATAGCAATTTAAATAATTATAAGTATCTGAATTTCGAACTTGTATCAAAATGTCATTAATCCTTTTTCCAGATTACAATGATCGGGTGCTTTAACATGTCTCTATGTTTCCAGGAGGCCCATTCATCCTTCCCATTTATCCGTGTTCCAAAAATTTTTCCGCAGCTGACTAGAAAAAAAGTTCTGACTATGGAATGGATGGTTGGTGAAAATCCAAATGACTTGGTGCTAGCTTCAGCACAAACTAAAGATAATCTTTCTGCCTATTCTGAGGAGCAGACTATTGAAGCAAAGAAACGTCTCCTTGACCTGGTGAGTTACATGGTTTTTCTTTTAGCAAATTTTTCCTACATCTTATTCATATAGATGCACAAAAAATACAGTTTTGTGGGTGGTAGAACTCGTGTTCCATGTTTCCTATGCATACCCTTTTCTTTAGCTGGGTAACAGCATGTTGGAATGTTAGTTCCCTATGTTTTGCAGGTTCTAATCATTATGCAGTGAGCATGCTCTAGGAGTGGGCTTCCTAGCATGCAAAATGTATCAAGAAACATTCTGAAAGATGTCGTGTTTTTGACATCGGATCATTACCGCAATCTCAATTCGCGACGACTTCAGTGATTTTTGCTATTTTTGCTTGTAAACATTCTGAAAGATGAATACAACTGACCTGTATATTGCATGATGAAATCCATGTCTTTCCAGGTAAGCAAAGGAGTTGAAGCATCACTTGTTCAACTTCTCGAAACAGGATTCCTACATGCTGATCCACACCCTGGAAACCTTCGTTACATGACTACAGGGCAGATTGGGTACGCATGGAAACTGTATCAAGAAACGTATTGAATATCCTTTACTGTGATTAACTCTGTTCATAAGCTATCTTCTGTTATAACATGCTAGGTTTCTTGATTTTGGTCTCATGTGTCAAATGGAAAGGAAACATCAGCTGGCAATGCTTGCTGCTATTATACATATTGTAAATGGGGACTGGGCATCTCTAGTCCAGGCTCTATCCGAAATGGATGTCATTACATCTGGGACTAATACCCGCCTGCTGACCATGGTATTTGAATTATATCTTTTCTCCATCCATCCCAGTAGCTATACCCCCAACCCTATCCCAAACAAAAAAAGGGTAGTAATTTGTTATTTGTGCTTTGTGACTTGATACATATTCAAGTGTTTGGATCAAGGAGTTTATCAGAATTGTTTGGATTGAGTTATTTTAAAAATATATTTTTAATTTGTTTACGTACTTCAAGGTTAGGGAGGAAACTTTTTGACATCTTAATGGTTTCTTTGATTTAAAGAAATAATCTAAGGAAGACCCCACCTTCCCTCACTCAAGACTACCCCACTTTCCCTCGCTAAAATTTTATTTCATGATTTATAGAAATGAGATTCATATATGAATTCTGAAATTGTTTTTAGGTCAAAAAAACCCCGCCTTCCCTCGCTCAAATTTTTTGATCTTTCCCTCACTCCAATTAGTTGCACACAACCAATGTCAATGGTAGTCAATGACTTGATGTTGTTTTGGCTGATGATCTGTTGAGATTGGTTATCCTCATAGGCAGAAAGACCAATTTTGGCCCTAGAGTTGGTGCTATCAATAACCTATTTTTTTTATTTTGACATACTTGATGTTGTTTGCTTAGTTTTAAGTTGGAACCTGCCAACATGGTTAACGGGGATCACATTTTACATTGCATGACTTGGTCACCATTTGCGTGTGAAGACAAAGTACATAATATAAAATACCTTCTTACTCGATGAATATATGGGATGACTAATATTCATGTGCCGTCTTTTAGTCTTTAAAATCATGATTAATCTTGTATTGCTGCTTTGAATATAACTTGAATTTAATATTCAATGTTACAGGAATTGGAAAACACCTTAGGAGAGGTAGAATTTAAAGATGGCATACCTGATGTCAAGTTTAGTAAGGTAATATATTGGCTTATATACTTGTTTGCGTTTGTAACTCCAATCAATATGTCTTATTACAACGTTCCTCTTTAGGATTTATTTTTTGTTGTGCAAGATTTACCAAAGAGAAGCGTTGAACTTTAATTTTTATGTATGCATATGTTTACTTTGGTGTTCTAAGTCATTTTTGTTGAGGGAATTATCAAAGGGGCTTTATGTCAACATTCTTTTACTCTCTTTTTGAGTGGAGTTTGGGATTTAGGATGATTTTAAGGGGCCAATGAGACATAATCACATAAAGGCGAGACATTGATTGAAAAACATTGATAGCAAAGAAACGACTTAGGGGCTTGGAAATAAAATGGAATCCTCTTTAAGCCATTTTGTTTTAAAGATCTCAATGAATCCGAAGAAATCAAAATATGGTCCTAATTAAATTTTTTGACTAAACTGTTAAATTTGGTGGTGCTACGTAAATCTTTCAGTTGCAAATTTGCAATATACTTGAATCAATAATGAATCAGTTCTTGGAATTCAGTGGTTTCTTTATAGCTTCACAAAACTGGGATATTCCTTTGATCCTGTCTTCTGTTTTCATGCTATTAGTCTTGTTCCATAACTTAATACTTAGGGTCAAGTACTCAAGTTTGTGGGACTACACCTGTTTAAGTTGTATGCTGAAAGATGAATGATTCTGAGTCACTGACATCCTTTTTTATGATTCCTTTATTGTTGCTCGTGCTTGAAAACTAGGAATTGCACTATTTGTTGCTATGAATTGTCATTGCCAGTTTTAAAGTCTAATCTTTGTCTTTCCCATTGTTTTTCTGATACATGTCTGGGGAAGGTCCTTAGCAAAATCTTGTCTGTGACTCTCAAATATCAATTTCGAATGCCCCCATACTTCACACTTTTGCTGCGTTCTCTAGCTTCATTGGAAGGTAATGTTACTGTTGGATCTTATTTTCAATATCATCGAGTGCTTATGCATATACTTTAGTTCACTGCAATATATCCAGGTTATCTCTGTTACAAATGTTTGTGTAGCTCTGTTATCATTGTAATATATGAGTACTTGTTTAAAAGGAGTAATTTCGTATGTTAGGATTATGTAATGATTTTGAGATAAAATTAGAACATTTATTGTATATGAGATTAGAATGCAAGAAATCAATATTCTTAAACAATAGTGATTAGGGTACACAAATAATCTTAAGTATATGGTGTTTTCCTGAAAAGTAACTTTGATAACTGAAGTTATACAAAAGAACCCCCCCCCCCTTTCTTTTCTTTTCTTTTCTTTTTCGTTCTTGGCACTTTTCAAAAATAAGTGTTCTATCTGTCCCTCCTATAGTCCACGTCCAATAATATCCAGTTGGAACGAATGGAAAAATAGGCTTGCAGGTGCAAGTACCTCCTCTATAGTCTGTGTACCCATACGCATACCCACTAGAAATTTCTTATCCACCCCTTGCCCAATACCCACTGTGCATGGCGGGTAAAATTACAATGGCCAGAAAATTGTCCCCACACACTATCCAAATTGATATGCATATGTCCATGGCCATACCCATCTCGTCTCGTGTTACTTGCCTCATCCTTATTCCATATGCACCCCCATCACCTTTAAACTCTTGATAATTTTCCCAAATCTTTCCAATATTTTTAAATAAACAACACATTATAGAGTAATATATTATGAGTATGAGGCGTACGGTTATGAGGCAGGCAAGTACAAGATGAGTACTTATGGGAATGGATGCCTCCTTACCCACCAATTACTCACTTCCCATGGCTGGTAAGATTTTACATACTCATCCACTTACTAGTCATTACCCATCAATTTCATGCCATACACGCCCCAACTAAGCAGATGCGGCGTGATACTTGCAAAATTTACCATTCTTTTATCCCTATTGGTAGTCCTCTCATCATTACATATCATGCACATGAGTTGTATTTTCCCTTTACTTTTTGGTTGCTTAACGTTAGAAATATTGTCCCCAATCCCTACTCATTTTACTTGTAATATTTGCTAACCAAAAACCCAAGAAAGAAAAATTGCAGGAGTAAATTTATTTCAGATTTTGGAAAAAAATGTTTTTTCAAATTTTTCTTTAAATAAAGGAAAAATTACCAGGAATGATACAACCTTTTCGATACAATAATAACAAGTTTTGATTGACCATAAATAATACTCCCTCCGTTCCTAAATGATTTTCCTATTTGGGAATTTCACACATATTAAGAAAAAGAGAATCTTTGAGGTTAGTGGGTATTATTTTAATTAGAAATTAGTGGGAAGTAATGATGTTATTGGAATGATGAGAGAGAAAATAATTGTGGATATAATAAAATAATAAAAAAAAAAATCTGATTTTATTAAGGAGAGAGAAATTACATGGAGGGAAATTAACAACTTTCAAAATTGGGAAAGTTTACAATTTTGGTTCTAAAAAAAAGGAGGGAATATTTACAATTAAGTGGATGATTTTCATCAAAACAGCCATCCAAAAACAGAAAATATTGGCTTTGCATTGGCCTAATTAGGAATACATGGATTAGTAAATTCAATTATTACAAGTATAATCAACAAAAAATGACCTTACAAATTCCTAATCAGCCTATTAAAGCTGATGAGCATGAATCAACAGTGCTTTAACCCACGAACATCACAGAAATAAGCAAAGTATCAGAACAGCAATGTCACAGTAACTTCAAACCACTAAAATCCAAGACAGAAACTTCACAGTAGCTTCAAACAACAGTACAACAACCGGTTTAGCATCATTAGCCTTGTAATGGCTTCAGACAATGAAGATGAACTACAGGGGGCTTGGTATTTTGGACCAAACGAATACGATCCACAGTCCAGCTCGGAGTCGGAGGGGGAACCACAAGAAAATGATGCAGCAATACCGGAACAGCAACCTCAACGTAAGCCAAGGCTTACAAACGAGTTGAGGCATCTCATATTACATGAAATGTTGTCACTCAAAGTTAGTGACACACTCCCACATGGAACATTCGTTAGTGTAGCAAACAAATACTGGTACACACCAAGAACAATTCGAAACTTATAGAAACGTGCAATTCAAAGCAAAGAAGAAAACAAGCCTTATGTTGTCGATGCCAAGTTCAGAAATTGTGGAAGAAAAAGAGTTGAAGTGCCACCAAACGTACTTGAATCAAAACCAATGGGTGAACGTACGTGCATAAGAGACGTTGCAACATGTTTAGACTTGGCACCAACAACGGTTTGGCGATTAATTCAAAGGGGGGAGATTAAGGCACATTCAAATCCACTACACCCTTCATTGACGGATGCAAACAAGGCAAGAAGGGTTGAGTGGATTTTAAGTCTCATTCAAGAAGACACAATTCATCATCATCCAATGTATAAAGCCATGTATGACTTTATACATATTGATGAAAAATGGTTTTACTTAACCAAGAAGACACAAAGAGTTTATTTAGCAAACAAAGAAAAAATTCCATATAGGGCGGGAAAGTCATCAAAATTCATTCTGAAAGCCATGTTTTTAGGGGCGGTTGCAAGGCCTAAATGGAATCATCATGGCCAATGCATATTTGATGGGAAAATTGGTATTTTCCCTTTCGTGAATAGGGTTGCAGCACAAAGAAATTCAATCAACCGTCCAAGGGGGTCTATAGAAATTAAACCAAATGAGTCGGTTACTCAGGAAGTTTATAGGACCATGCTTATTGAACAACTAATTCCAGCTATTGTTAGAAAATGGCCAAGTGATGGTCCATCAACAATTTTCATCCAACAAGATAACGCAAGGGTTCACATAACAAATGATGATCCAATTTGGCAACAAAACAATAGGCAAGGGGGTTTAACATTCATTTTAACTCAACAACCACCAAATAGTTCCGATTGTAATATTCTAGATTTGGGTTTTTTTAGGAGCATACAATCACTAATGCATAAGAAAATGCCAAAGACATGAATGAGTTAATAAAAGTAGTGGAAGATCCATTTGAAGAGTTACATCCAAAGACCTTAACCAATGTTTGGATTTCATTACAACACCACTTAAATGAAATCCTAAAGGTTAAAGGGTCAAACGACTATGTTCAACCACACCTAGGGAAAAAGGTGCAAGAAGACAATGGAAGTTTACGATTACAAGTGCGAGTACCATCACAATTGGTAAGGGAATCTGTACGTTTCCTTAACCCAAGCACAAATCAGCTAGGCACACAAACAAAAAATGAAGATGCTGCACAACATAATCAACAAATACTTGAAGCATATGATGAAGCAGTGGAAGAATCTCAAAGATAATCAGAAAGTGAAGCCCATCAGTTATTTTGTTGTCATCATTAAAATTATTTCTATAAGACTTAGGAGCAACTAATTGTGAAATGAACATCAAAAAAGAAATTTAAGATCATGCATATGCAT
This sequence comes from Amaranthus cruentus, assembly GCA_019425755.1. Classification (NCBI taxonomy): domain Eukaryota; kingdom Viridiplantae; phylum Streptophyta; class Magnoliopsida; order Caryophyllales; family Amaranthaceae; genus Amaranthus; species Amaranthus cruentus. Next base: position 7,559,161 of record CM033466.1, read on the forward strand.
TTACTTCATTATATAATGATCAGTTCAGTTATTTTGCCCCCTGATTCATCATTGAGGTCTTTCAACTTCTCAGTTATTTTAAAAATCAACAACAAATGAAGCAAATTACAGTACATGAAACTAAAAATCATTTGATGTGTCCATTGTACACAATTGCTACTCAACCAAGTACTTATAGAGAATTTTTCAGATTTTTGAAGCAAGTAAAAGCATGAACACATCACAGGGGTTTTTAAAAAAAAAAATTTCATGCACAGACTTAACAAAATGTGGACGAAATCTTGGATAATCAAAACATAAATCCAACATCAGATAATCAAACAATTCCAATAGCAAACATCACCAGCATTCCAACAGCAAACATCAATAGCACATACCAGTATTTTACAATTTAAAGGAAGTCATAATAAACCTTACATAAATCATTTACGTTTTTTAGGGTTTTTTTCACCCCTTGAAGCAATTACGTCCTCAGGAGTGTCAGAGACAACCAAATTATCTTTGTCTTCGTCAATCTTAGATGGAGTTGAAGGTTTATCGTCAGATGGAGACTCCAAAAAATACTCAAGAACACTTTCTGGTAATTCTTCTTCAACATTAGGAGAAGGAGTAGAATCACGAAACCTAGAAATAGCATCATCCTCAATTGCCTTTTGGTATGATTCAAGATCTTTTTTGGTCCATCTAAGAATTTCATTTGAATATGAGTGTGACCTCCCTTTAATGGAACAAGAACAAAATTCTCCACGGTCACATAAACCGTCATAAAGGTATGATGGTATGGTTGAATCACTCTTAGATTCGTCGTTTTCCATGGACAAACCAAAGATGAAAACACTAACAATGGAAGTCGAAGAACAGGGGGGTAAAAACAGAGGGCTTAAAAAATCAAACTCAACCAAAATTCACAAAACGAACCTCAAAATGAAGAACAAAATCCGATCTATATTTTAGTGCAGTAAAAATGGAGTAAAAATGATGAATGAACAGGGGGTAATGGCTTAGAAAGCCATGGAAGAAACTCAAGGAAGAGAGAGAAAGCAACCGTTTCTTTTTTGGGAGAGGAGGAGTGTTAAATCATGACATAATGACGCATGCTTCTCCCAAGATAAAGAAAAGAATCCAAAGGGAATCACGGTATTTTTAAAGGAAAAATAGGGTATTTAAGGGATATAAGTGTAAAAAAAACTTTCCAAAAATGGAAAGTATTCCAAAGTGGAAAAACAAATCGAACTACCCGTTATAGTAAGGTGGAAAAACAAAAAGGAACGGAGGGAGTACTGATCGGTTTTCTATCGTGAGGTGCAAAAGGGCCAACACCTTGGTGTCGTTACTTCCAAAACGTTGATCACTTTTACCCAATTTCACCAAAATACAAGAGTATAGTGGCAAGACGGGATCGAATCCACAGGGAGGAGGTCTTGTGCTTAAACTATATTAGAGGTAAGAGGGGGGTTGGTTTTAGATTTTTGTTGGGTTAATATGTTTTCAATCAAGCAAACTAGTGCGATAATGAATTAAGCAATAGAGAATAAGCTAGGACATGGGGAGTCCATTCATCGTCATGCAAGGGGGTACAAAATCAATAAAACATGATGATTAAAACGAGCGTAGAAATGAATGAAGCTAGCTTTCATGTGTCACGTCGGCTTCTCGGCCTTGGTGATTTAGACATATAAATCAGGATGGAGTGTGGGCTTCTTAGCCTTGAACTCAACTAATCCATAAGTCTTATCTTAAATCCTAGCTATGATAATGCAACTAACTTGATGGATATGAAGGCTACTAAAAACATCATCAAATACACACCTTCTTGGGTTAGTAGATGATTAATGATGGTTTCAAGCTTCTTGACTTTTCAACCATCAACATGAGAATTGTAACTAAACACATCATCAAGAGGAATCACAAAATCAACTAAGTTTAGTGAAGTGGGGAACACTTGCATTCCTTCTTGGGATAGCTCATGTTCCCAACCTCACTAAACTAGCAACATTCAAGCTCTATAATCCAAAATCTAGCACATACACCCCATTACATTTTGATGAACTTCTTTACCCCATGCCCTAGAAGCTAAACTACTCACAAATCATGGATGTAAGCAAGAAAATAGACATGGAACACATATCAAGCATAATAAAGAACCAAAAGTAAGAATGACCACTTTTGAAAGTCTAACAACTAGGAAAAACTAACATGCAAGTGTTGAACTAGAAGTAAAAGCATGCAATGAGTTATTTTAATCAAGGATAAGGTAGAATCTAACAACTAGAAACAAGAATCAAGCAAGAAAAACCACATGCAAAGAGAAATGTAAAGATAGAAATAAAATCTGAAAGTTTCATTAACTAATAGAATATAGTTACAAGATCTTACTTCCTTGAAGTAGGAGAAAGATTGAGCACCAACTAAGAAAAGTTCTTCCTTGGATATTCCTCTTAAAATCAGCAAAAGTGAGCAAATCCCACCATAAATCAACCTTGGAATTTGAAGACAAGAGTAAATGCACTAAAAACTACTCTATTCTAATGTTTCTGCCTGCTCCATTACATTTCGTGGAGTGCATATATATACAAGAAGGATCTAAGGGCAATAGAGTAAATATGCCAAAGAAACAAAAGATGACCCGCTGTACAGGTGCTCGAACGAGCATCCTAGGTGCTCGAACGAGCACTAGCCTTCAGCTGCTACTGACTTCCCAAATAAGAAGTGCTCGAATGAGCATAGCATGTGCTCGAACGAGCATAGCATGTGCTCGAACGAGCACCAGCTTCCAGGAGATTATGTCTGCCAAACACCAATGTGCTCGAACGAGCACACCATCTGCTCGAACGAGCACCATAGCCCAGTAGCTTCTGTTTGTTGAGTGTCTTTGCCTTGAACGAGCATCATAGTGCCTTGAACGAGCATTTGGCTACAAGGTGCTGGAAAGCTCTTTGGATGCAAGGGATGGATTCCGCGCTTCGCCAAAAGATGAGATGAGTCGCTCATGCTATCGAATCACGTCCCGAAGGCGAGGAACCTACACAAATGAGCAAAGAAGGGGAGGGGGAAAAGAGGCAAACAAAGACAAAGGGGGAAAATGCAATAGAATGCACCTAAATGAACTAAAATGCACAAGAATGCGAATATCACTAACCAAGTCAAAATATGAGCAATTAACTAACATAACAAGGGTAGAATGCAAGAAAATATGCGGGAATTGGACTCAACGACTACCCGATGAGTACATAAAACTCACTCATCAAGTACCAACTTAGGGGGTGCTTTCCTACAATATTCCTAACATGTTCAAAATCAAACTACAGGACATTATATGACAAAAAGCAAATTGGTAAATTAGTTTATGAACTAAAGTTGGTATTATTCTAGGAAAAAACCCCCCTAAGTTGGTGTTATTCATGGTCCACTAAAATTTTGTTTTATTGTAGAAAAATTAACGAAAGGTTGTATTATTCACGGTAATATTTCACTAACTTAACGTATAAAAAGAAATTTCACAACTTAACGTATAATCTAATATTTTTGGGCATTAATGTTACGGCAGCTTAAATTCCAAAAGTGCAATGCTATTTTGTGGAATTTTTTTCAAGATTTCCTACCACTAGCCTTTTGCGAAAGTTTGTGGCTACCATGTAGAACAACAACAATAACAACAACAGTGTTGCACATAGAACTTACTAATTTCTCAAAGTTAAATAGGAGTACTAATCAAGTAATCAAATATTCATTAGAGATACATGAAACACAAAACGAGTACGAATATGATGATTTGAAAAAATACAAGCTTTAAAATAGATATAAAAGTTAGGATCATTTACCAACTACAACCTTGAAGTTTAGTCGTTTTAGAATAAACAGCCTCGAATTTTTTTTTTTTACAAACAACAACCTTCAAATTACTAAACACGACATGGATACAGCCACTTCACCGGTTGATCAGCTAAATGACCGTTGACCAAGGTAAATGACCTTTGACTTTCAATAAAATTCACTACTTTAACCTAATTTACCCAATTACCCCCCATTAGACCCCTCTTCCCCAACCTCTCTCTACCCCTCCCAAATCACCACCATTCCCTCACCCCAACACCACCATCACCACCAACAGCCCCCCTTAAACTCCAGTCTTTTCAAGAACATCATCTAATTTCATCATCAATGGAGATTTCTACTACAGCTTGGCGTTACCAACTTGGAACTCCTTCGACCCACTTACCGACCAAATCAAACAAAAAAATTCTAAAGAAAGGAATTTTACCAACTTCCAAAATCATTCACACTCTCCGCAAAAAACACCAACAAAATCCGTTCGCAAATTCAAGTGTCTTCAATTTGAATCCCCAATTGAGCCCCTTACTCAATCTCAAAAAGATGTTTTTTCCTATGAATTTTATTTCCAAAACATTTCTCAAGAGTACAGGGCGCAAAACCATTAATGCAAATTCCAACGACTATAATTTGGTGGGAAAGCCATTGGAACCCCTATAGAAAGAGAAATTAAGGGAATTAGGAAGTAGGAATTAAATAAAAGAGAAAATTTTTACTGGGAAATTGAATTGTGAACAATTGAAGGAACTGGGTTTGCTTTATGACGAGAGAAAGTTTGAATATTTGTCGTCATTTTTGGATGATATTTAATTGGAAGATGGCATTTTAATGGGTGCAGATGGCTTTATTTTTCACCGTCGAACTAGTGATGGTCAAGCAATTAAGATTCTTATTAACAAGTTTATTTCTAAATTTTAGTTAGACATTTAACACAAATCAATATCTAATATGTAGTTTTGTCACAGAAATTGCATGTGATTAAAGTGAAAGATGAAGAGTATGGAGTTTTGTCAGATTTTGAGGGGGGTTGTTGGTAGTGATGGTGTTGGGGTGGGGGAATGGTGGTGATTGCGGAGGGGTGGTGAGGTTGGGGAAGAAGGATTTAATTGAGGGTAATTGGGTAAATTAGCTTACATTAGTGAATTTTATTGAAAGTCAAAGGTCATTTACCCTGGTCAACGGTCATTTAGCAGGTCAACCGGTGAAGTGGCTGAATCGATGTTGTGTTTGGTAATTTGAAGGTAGTTTGTAATAAAAAAAATAAAATTAAAAATAAAAAATCAAGACCGTGTGTTGTAAAAGACCTAAATTTCAAGGTTGTAGTTGGTAATTGATCCTAAAAATTAAATAAAAAATTTGTGACATGAAGCTTATAAATTATAATCCATGACTATAGATCCATGTCATTTCTTACTAAATGATTTTTGAAAGCTTTGTTGCATAACTCTTATAAGGAAAATCAGATAGGCACAAATGTGCTTCTAGAGAACAAAGTATCATTGTTTGTATTTGTATCTTATCTGACATAAATGCTTCATCAATTCGATTTACTTTGGAAGGACCCACATTAGATACAAATACGAGTCGATAAAGAGTTTTACTTTAGTGATGGCAAAGGATCTGAAAAAAACATTTTGCCTCAGAAAACAAAATCATCATCAATACAGATAGGCATGAGTCCGGAATCTATGGGTCCAGACTCAAATCTGAATTTTTTGGACCTTAAGCAAAATAAGGTCGCATCACCCTATCGCGAATGTATTGTAAAGGTTTTTGAGTTTACCACGACCATATATAGGCCAGATCGACCACAGAATTGATCGTATTGGCCGTGAAATCTGACGCGACTGTTACCACGATTGTCACCGAAACTAGTACCTTATCGTTATTTGTTCCATCGATCCAAATTAGGACCCTGTGGTTCCGTATTTGCATGATTGTTTGTATCTGTAATGATGAATGATGATGATTTATTTTCTGAGGCAAAAGGTTTGCGGTGCTTAAAAAAAAGGTTTTTTTTTAAAAAACAAAAAAGAACTGATAGCTCAGAATTATACTATTATAACTGCATTATACATTTGTAACTTGTGTACTTTAGTTATGGTAACCATAACAAGTAATACCAAATTTCTTTTCTGCTGTAGGTTTAGCAATTGCTGCCGATAAGAACTTCAAAACTTTCGAAGCTGCTTACCCTTATGTAGTGCGTAAACTTCTAACTGATAATTCTGATGCTTCTAGGAGAATTCTGCATTCTGTAAGTGGGTTCTACCTTTTTGTTCACTTAATTTGATTTATCTTGAACCCTTGTCGATGCAAGGTGCGTGATTATCATATCACACGTTCTTACAAGATGTCTTGCCAATTTCACCCTCAAATAGCCTATATCAAAAATCATTTCATTCCAATAATAAGGCATGGCCGCATGGGATACTGTTCCAACCTTTAAGATCTGTGAATGAGGTAGTAGGCTAATCCACCAAAATTATTCACATATTGGAGACCCAACAGAGGAGAGGCCATTATGTTTTGAGATCAGAGTTATTTATTTGCTAACGTGCATAGTGCGTGTCAATGATTATAATTATAAAAAAAGAGGAATTGTAGAGATCATTCCAAAAATGATTGAAGTTGAGATTTAGGATTGAGGTGAAATCATTGGAAAATTGAGGCCCTAGATAGTTGATCCTACGGAAGAGATTTACCTGCTTAGGAAAAGGCCCAATTTGTGCTCGGACGCCCCTCCTTAACATCACTTAGAGAAATTCCCTCCAATCCAAAGAGGTAATGAATTTCTGATGGGTCTTAGAGAGAGAATATCAGAAGTTAATTATGCTTGTTTGTTAGGCAAGAAGGGTGTGAGGCATATAAAAAGGAAGGGAAAGACATTTATAAATTATTCAATTGAAGGGCAAACATGTCAAAATTTGATCCGTTTTGCTCAATTTTGTCAACTTTTTCAGTTCCACGTCATTATTTTTAGTCAAGACCCACTATATCTCTACCCATATTTTTGTATTTTATTTTTATAATGATCCTTTTTTATACTAAATCATTTTGTTTAAGAAATTAAAAAAAATATATATATATATATATATATATATATATATATGAAAAAATTAATGATAATATAATAAAATTTAAAAATCTTACCCCCCTTTTTGTCGAGCTGGCATGACTCCGATCCGGAAATGACCCGACCCAAATATGTACCGACCCCGCCGGAGTATACCGATCATTCAAATGTATGACTTTTTCGTATTTAGAGACTCTCTCTCTTTCCCTCTACCTTTTTCTATCTTTAACTTGATACATTTACACACGCCGAATAATCTATCAAAATATCCCCCCAACTCTTTTTACTTTTGAACTCTTTTTTCTGATCTAGCACTTACTGAGTAAATTGTACGCAAGTGTGTCTTTTGTCTTCATGGTAAGTTGTATCCTAGATCTATTTCCCTAATGCCTACCAAGACATTCTCTTAAGATGGGCAAAAAAAATCAGTAAAGTGAATGATGATTACAAGTTCTGAAGAAAGTAGGCCCAGATCCCATTATATTTGAGTACCATACATGAATTATCTTTCTAATGCTGTTGTTGCTTCTTTGGGGGAGGCACCATAGAATGTGTTCGTCTTATAGAACTTATCTTTTTAAATTAAAAAAATGCTTTGCAAGCTCATTTTTAACTAAATCATAGAGTCAAACTGATAAGTTTGATGAGAAAACTTTCTATGTACAAACACCATGAAAGATACTAGGATTAATGAAAATGATTTACATTGTTTAGTTGCATGTTTTCTCTTCTAATTGTGAGAAATGGGACTGTTTTATCTAAAATAACAGAACTACAAAGCATTTTATTTAAAGATTCACACTTTTGCGGGAATCACAAATTTTCCTAATTACCACCATTTTTAATTTCCTCTATACTACTCCGTCCGTTTGAGCTAGCTAGAATGTGGTTAGAAAGTTCCCACATAGAAAGCCACAACGTAGCAAATTCCAAGGGATGGTGAGTAGATTCAATGGCTCGTACGTGTCTGTTCCCAATAGCGCCAAAGATTTACGTATTTTGGTTTTGTAGGACTATAGTATAAATGCTCATTGAACTATGTAGTCTTTTTATCTATGTGAAGTTATAGATGTTTGCAATCAAGGGTTAATCTAAAAACCCTCTTTGTTATTACAATGGTGAGTTTGCATACATCTGAACCTTCGGAGTCGTAACCCCTCCTAGACGAGAACCACTTGGTGACTTTTTGGTATGTTGTTGATACAGTGGCTTGAGTGCACATTTTTACCACATCTGTTTAATCCTTTTATTGCTCTCTTTATTACTCCTTTCTCTTTCTAATTCTGCTTCAATCTAGTAATTCCTGTTATCATTTTACTGGGTTTATCTATGATATACGTATTCTTTGCAGGTGATTTTAAATAAAAAGCGGGAATTCCAATGGCAGAAACTTGCTCTTTTCTTGAGAGTCGGTGCATCCAGGTACAATGTTCTGTACTATTGATATTTATCTTTATTCGAATTCAGTGTGCTGCTGTCCGCAAATTTGTGAGAAATTAGGTGAAAGATGCCAAGTTATTTTATAAAATATAAACTCAATGATTGTTGCAGTACTATATTCAGTATAAGAGTAGAATAGGTCTAGATCTGAAAACTATTGATAAATAAAGAATCTTGATTTACACCTGCGGTTTACTTTGTATTGTGTCAGAAAACCCTACTTAATCCTATTGTTTTCTGAAGTTAGAAAAAGCATTGCTCGAGTCTAAGGGAAACCACTTGAGTCCAAAATGCAACGACCTATATAGAGTGATGAAGTTGGTGATTCTTCTCTTTGACTACGTTGAATCAGTTCTTGTATCTATATGTGTTGTCCAGCAAAGGCCTCCACATACCATAGTTCCTATGTCTGATTTCAGAGAGTTTTCATTTTGCCGATCAGACATCCATTTATCTTGGAATTTGTTGATTCCTTAGAGGTACATGGCCTTGTTGGTGATTGTTATCTAATTTGTGTCAAATGTCTTCTGCTCTGTTAAACCCAGCAGGAAAGGCATTCTGGCAGGATTTTCATCTGAATTTTTGGAGTCTCCTAAGGATGAACAGTCGAGATCCGTAAGTGGCTCTAATGGTATCTTTGATGTCTCAAACTTCGTCTTGAAGCTGTTACCTTCCAATGAAGGCACTGTACTTAGAAGGCTGTTGATGACTGCTGTAAGTTACTACATGCTTGCTTGCTTACATTAACTATAGTTTTACACTTTATTGTGATAGTTATTGCAAGAAAAAACATTCCTTAGTAATTTTGTCAAACACAAGATATATACATGATCATCGTTCAACTGAAACTAAAAGATGTAGATCTTTCAGTGAGGATCGAGGACTGAGGGAAGTTTTATCTCATAGCTTTTAACTGTCCTGTGCACTTCAAATTAGAGGCTCTGCAGCCGAATGTCTAGTGATACAGCAGGTTTGTCACAACCATCTGCGAAGCTACACCGGGGACGAGGAGGCTTTTGACCAGTTTTAAATTCTTTTGTAGCAAAAAGGTGTTGAGTTGTGAAACCAGTTTTAAATTCTTATAAAAAATTGTTTGAAAGAGAGGTAATCGGTGTCGATATCTATTATAATGTGCTAGAGATTAAACTGTTTGATGCCTCACGTTATGTCCTGGTATCTTATACAAAAAGAAAAGGCTTTTGACCTTAGCCTGTCTGTCCTTTCTTTTTTCGAGATTCTTAAAGCTCTTTGAGTTTTCAGATCCTGCCATTAAAAGTCCTTCGTAATCGGTTTCTGTCCAAGTTTTCGTTACTCTTATGATCATTATCTTCTTTATCTCCTATAGCTCTTATTATCTGATTTCAATTATTTGATATTTAAAAAAACACTTACAGGATGGTACTTCATTGCTGAAAGCGTATCTATCAAAAGAAGCTGGCGCTGTCCGCCAACAGCTTACTAGAGCAATCGCAGAGGTATTGTATCAGTGGATGGCTAGGGTTTTTTCAAAGGATCCTAGTGTCCTAACATCGTCTCAGTCATATACAACCAACAGCAACTATCAGTTACTCCTGACAGACCGCCGACTCAAAGTGGTGTTCAGAAAGGTACTTAATGATGCAAGACGAGACTGGTTGTTGATGCTGCGCTTTTGCTGGACATCCTTCATCATGTCTATCAAAGCTTCAGCTATGGCATGCCACCGGTTAATTATTTGTCTCTCAGAAGCCAACACGAGTCGTATTTCATTTCCTCCGATCAAAGTTGTTGCCAGCACTTAGCATACATCGGCAGATTGGCTATCATGAACCAGTTACTGATGCCAAGATGAATACAATTAGTAGAACCAATGATTTCAATCATCACTTGGAAAACCTTCTTGGTTTATTCTTATAGAAGCTCTCAAGTGAAACCAACAATATGTTCTTTCCGCCAGCTTACCTTCTATGTAATTGGCACTAGCAACTAGCGACTAGCGAGCGAGTAATGCAATGTTTGAAGAGTAAACTCTTATCAAGATCCTCATTTGCCTACTCAATGTGTTCTTTCTTGGTTTATTCCAATTGAAGTGAAACCAGCATGGTAGATTGCCTGAAATTGGGAGATTTCTGTAAAGTGAAGTTGTAAAGTTGTTTGATAGTACAAAGTTACTGCTAGAACAAGTCTTGTTATACTATATATTTCAAAAATATATATATATACTACTATTAGCGTTTGAGTTCTAATTGGGCACTGCCCAAGTGATATTTCTTCTGTTTTATTATGCTTGTTATATTTTAATTTTACGCAATTCAATGCGTAATATTGATTATTTATATCTTAAATTATGTTAAACTAAAAATTATAAAAAAATTGATATTATAAAAATATGTGATTAGACAATTCAAATAATTTTTCACTTGACTATGTTTCTTCTTCCACCGTAGCCGCAATTTATATAATAAGCTTGAAAGATTAATAGTAACATTAAATTTAATGTAGTGAATATTTCAGAATGGATTTAATGTAGTGAATATTTCAGAATGGATGAAGTATTGTAAAATTTTGATTTTTTTTTTAACCAATCCAGTAACTCAATGGTGATCGAATTCAATTGGATTCGATATGAACTGTTATTGAAAGTTCAAACCCAAGGATTTAAGTTGGCATATATTTTGCCTAATTTGATTGATTTAAAATTAAATTGTATGATGTTTGAAATTTTTAACTCCGATTAGTATTAATTAATACTTCATATTTTATTCTGGCAATTTTCACATGTATAATCAACAGATAAATATGAATTATTTTTATATTGAGAAACACAAATGATATTATAAGTGGATATTGATATAAATGATTTTTGAAATATCAAACGATATAAAAATGTATAATTTTTTGAAACATAATTTAATGATATGAATCACAGAATTATATGGAAATTAACTCGTTTATTATGGATTCAATTCATAATATTTATAGTGGTGTTTAAAAGTGAGGATTGAGGACAAAGCATCGGAAAAAGTTTGTATTGATTTGTGGAGGCAATCTACAAGATTACAACCCATAAATATATTGGAAATGATTTTTATTGATTTCACATAAAATCAATAGGCAATATATACAAGAGATATTCTTAGAATATGGAAACAAAATAATTACAATGATTTTGTACATAATAAGAATACTTACACAATATTTTAAAGATATATACTAAAGATATTATTCTAATACGCCCCCGCAGTCGAATCGGGAGGCTTGCGAACACTGAGACTGGAACGAAAATCATCAAACAAAATCTTAGGAAGGCCTTTGTTGAAGATATCGACAATCTGAAATCGGGAAGGTTCATAAAGATCCCGAACCTCACCACGTTTGACCTTCTCGGGAACAAAATGAATATCCATCTCAATATGTTTAGTACGCTGATGGTTAATCGGATTGCCGAAAAAATAAACTGCACTAACTCGAGAAGTAAAAAAGCCAGCATGTTTCAGAGACAACATTAGCAACACCTCGATACTCAGCTTCAGCACTAGACTTAGAAACGGTAAGTTGGCGCTTAGATGACCAAGAGATCAAGTTATCACCCAAAAGGACACAATATCCAGAAGTTGATCGCCGTATATCAAGACAACCAACCCAATCAGCATCCGTATAAGACAAAAGAGAAGAAACAGAGGACTTGTAAAGCTGTAAACCATGATCAATAGTACCACGAACTTACCGAAGATTACGATGAAGAGCAGCCATGTGTTCAACTTTAGGATCGTGCATAAAGAGGCAAATACGTTGAACAGCATACGAAATGATAGGTCTAGTAAATGTGAGATACTAAAGACCACCGGCCAAACAACGATACAAGATGGGATTATCATAAGGAGAACCAGAATCATTACCGAGTTTACTAGCGGGCTTGCAATCAGACATACCTGCCTTCGCAAGGATCTCAGAGGCATATTAGCGTTGAGAAAGAAAGAGCCTTGTAGAAGTACGAGTAACAGCAATACCCAAACAATATAAATTCACACAAACCAATTAATTAATTTGATGGTTAATAATGACAACATATATATCCAATTTATTAATTTGAGGGAACGAGAACGCCAGTAGGCCGAGGCTTTACCTCTATACCTACTTCATCAAGAGGTCGTCACCCCAAATAATTCATCAAGGCCAACAAAGTAGTCTCAGGTAACCCTAGTGTGCACACCCCTTCTACGTGGATCACAACAAATAAAAGGAAGACCAAACATCGTAAAGATCGAACACTGTAAAGAAACAATGAACACTGTAAAGATCGATCAAAAACTTAGAAGGCACTGGTTCATCACCGGAAAGATGGAGATAAAAGTATATTGAAAAAAAAATGAACAGACCTTAATATAGCCTATAGGGGTTCCTTTCGCTGGGATAATGGGATTGAAAGTGCACAGATGGACATAAATAAGAGAGGCATTAAGGGCTTGTTCTCATCGTCTGATCTGATTGGATAAGATCTGAATTTACTAAGGTCTGATCTGATCGATCCGATCGTCGATTGAGTCGATCACGTCGATCGTCGATCCGATCGATCGTCAGTCGTCCGATCCCTAATCGATCGATCTGATTTGATTTCATAAAGTTATTATTATTATTATTATTATTATTATTATTATTATTATTATTATTATTATTATTATTATTATTATTATTATTATTATTATTATTATTATTATTATTATTATTATTATTATTATTATTATTATTATTATTTTTATTATTTTTATTTTTATATTAATATCATTATTGTTATTATTATTACTTTTATATTATAATAATAATAATAATAATAATAATAATAATAACAATAATAATAATAGTAATAATGATAATAATAATAAATTATTATTATTATTAAATAGTCATTTATATTATTATTATCTAATTAATTAATTAATTAAAAAAATATTGTTAATTAATAAATAAATTAATATAATAATATTATTAATAATATATAATAATAATAATAATAATAATAATAATATAGATAATCAATAATAATATCATGTGACTGGATCCGATCGATCGTGCAGTCGGCCGTGCGTCGATCGATCACGATGCGATTCACGATCGATCTCATCGGTCACGATCGACTTTCGTCGATCGACAATAGTATCGATCGATCAATCCAGTCGACAGTCGACGACCGATTCATAAGAATAAGTAATAAGTCAAAAAAATAAGTTGAAGAGAACACCTTCTAAATAAGATAGCTGGAGCCTGGATGTCGACAGCCTTTCAATCAAATTTTAAATTTTAAAATTTTATAATTTGTATTTTCAATTTAAATTTAAATTTGAAATTCTCGATTTTATCTTTTATTATCCTCTAATCCTTGTTTTAACGGTAACTAGTTGTGGGCCTTGTGTCCTGTGGGATGCAAGTATTAAATGTATATAAAATAAGTAAATATTTTATATATAATATTGAATCTATCTATCTATTTATGTCTTCTATTATTTATCATACAAATTAGTATTAAATTTGCAGTAATATGACAGATGACAGTTTAATAAGGGACATACAAAATGATATTATCTGTCTTTTTTAATTGGTCAAATACTCTATTGAGGGAAGAAGAAAGGTAAGTAAAAGTTGATCATTATACAGGTTATAATACTTAAACAATAAGTTTTTTGATGAAGTAAATCAAAAGTATTTGGGTGAGTCATAAAATTTAGATGATTCATGAGCTACTAATATAAAAACTCGTGCAATGCACGAATTTAGTATGAAATATATATAAATATAATATAACTTTAAATAATTATGCTAATATATATTATCGTGATTAAATTTATCGAAAACATAACTTTTTTAAAGCAAAAATTAAATACTCTTTTTTTCTAAAATTATTTATTGAAAATACATCACTTTTTCATTCAATTAAATCTTTTAAATTTTAGCTTAGTTATATAGAATTGCTATAATAAATTATACTCCATACTATACCTAATTTAGCTCTAATTTAATAAATAATCAAACTCTAAATTAGGTAAATTTGTCATGTAATCATATAAATGTTAAAATAATTATATTTTGCTCTTAATTGAAATAACATTTATAAATTGTATATTTAATAGATTGCATTATGTATATAGCTTTTTCATTAAAATTCATCTATTTAATTTATTCTCAATTTTAATCGAATAACTTATTTATGTCCCAAAATTAATACGACTGATATCTATAAATAATAAAATATTATTTTGAATCCCAATAAAATAATATAATTAAAATTTAATACCCAAATTAACTTAATTAATTACTACTATTATTTAAGCCGCTAAAATAGGAGTTGTCTCATTTTTACTTGAATAATGTACAACGTTTATAAAATTCACAAAATAATGTTACATAAGTTTATATTCCCAAATTATAGTTCATTTTAACAAGTTATTTTCCCATTGTTAAAATAGACCAAAAACAACTCAATATCTTCACAATGGCTTCTAATACGGTGATATCATATTGGAAATGATTTTCCTTGATTTCTCATTAAATCAATGAATATATAAAAATATTCTAATATGAAAAATAATTATAATGATTTGCCATATAAAATAAATCTTACCAAATTTAACCTTCAAATTTTTTTTTATACAAGTAGTATAGAATAATAAAAAATGCTCTTTTGATTTTTCTTGGATTATTTTATTTTTGAATTTAAAAGCTTCATAAATTTTAAATTAAAGTTTCTTACAATATATATTTGTTTTTTTTATGTGTAGTATTTGCTAATTATAGTTTCTTCATTAAAATTTTAACCTTTAAAATATTTCAGTAAGAAAAAAAGATACATGATAATCAAAATAATTATTTTGAGAATTACAAATAATCATTATGAGAATGTTAGAAGATTTCTCATATTTGCCTTAAAAAATATGAAAACTTTAATTAATAGTTATTATTAACCTTAATTTTTTCATTAAAAGAATTATATATTCTATAAACCCCTATCTAAGTCATAAGAAATATTATAATTTTAGACTGATAGCATATAATTACATCTCTATATAAATTTATATTTATACTTTTATACTAATAATTTCGTGCATTGCACGAGTTTTTATACTAGTTCTAAAGATACTAAAGATATTATTCTAATAAAATAGTATTGTCGATCACTACAAAAAAACACAATTTTCCGACTAAAATTTCCGATTAAAGGAAACAGTCGGAAATTTCCGACCAAATTCCGACTGACCGGTGTTAGTTGGAATTTCCGACTAAATTGCTATTGAATTTGTTTTGCTCGCAATTTAAAATTGATAAAAAAAAAAGAAAATTATAAATTTAATATTTTCGACCAATTTCCGACTGAATTTTCGTCGGAAAAATTTCCGACCAAATTCCGAATAAAATTCAGTCGGAAAGCTCTATTACAATTTTGTGCCAATTTTGGTTTGTAATGATTAACTTTGTCTGCCACTTCTTTTGTTTGCAATTTATTTTCGTTTGTAATTTTTTTTTAAAAAAATTTGTTTTTATTTAATAATAATAATAATAATAATAACAATAATAATAATAATAATAATAATAATATACTATATTATAATAACTAATATCTAATATACAATCTAATAAAAAGCTGTAAAATTCACGTCAATTCTATAATGATTTGCATATAAAATAAATCTTACCAAATTTAACCTTCAAATTTTTTTATACAAGTAGTATAGAATAATAAAAATGCTCTTTGATTTTTCTTGTATTATTTTATTTTTGAATTTAAAAGCTTCATAAATTTTAAATTAAAGTTTCTTACAATATATATTTGTTTTTTTTATGTGTAGTATTTGCTAATTATAGTTTCTTCATTAAAATTTTAACCTTTAAAATATTTCAGTAAGAAAAAGATACATGATAATCAAAATAATTATTTTGAGAATTACAAATAATCATTATGAGAATGTTAGAAGATTTCTCATATTTGCCTTAAAAATATGAAAACTTTAATTTATACTTTTATACTAATAATTTCGTGCATTGCACGAGTTTTTATACTAGTTCTAAAGATACTAAAGATATTATTCTAATAAAATAGTATTGTCGATCACTACAAAAAAACACAATTTTCCGACTAAAATTTCCGATTAAAGGAAACAGAATTCCACAAATTAATCGACCGTGTTAGTTGGAATTTCCGACTAAATTGCTATTGAATTTGTTTTGCTCGCAATTTAAAATTGATAAAAAAAAAAGAAAATTATAAATTTAATATTTTCGACCAATTTCCGACTGAATTTTCGTCGGAAAAATTTCCGACCAAATTCCGAATAAAATTCAGTCGGAAAGCTCTATTACAATTTTGTGCCAATTTTGGTTTGTAATGATTAACTTTGTCTGCCACTTCTTTTGTTTGCAATTTATTTTCGTTTGTAATTTTTTTTTAAAAAAATTTGTTTTTATTTAATAATAATAATAATAATAATAACAATAATAATAATAATAATAATAATAATAATAATATACTAATACGACTAATAATAACTAATATCACTAATATACAATCTAATAAAAAAACTGTAAAATTCCACGTGTCAATTCTATAATGATTTGCCATATAAAATAAATCTTACCAAATTTAACCTTCAAATTTTTTTTATACAAGTAGTATAGAATAATAAAAAATGCTCTTTTGATTTTTCTTGGATTATTTTATTTTTGAATTTAAAAGCTTCATAAATTTTAAATTAAAGTTTCTTACAATATATATTTGTTTTTTTTATGTTGTAGTATTTGCTAATTATAGTTTCTTCATTAAAATTTTAACCTTTAAAATATTTCAGTAAGAAAAAAAGATACATGATAATCAAAATAATTATTTTGAGAATTACAAATAATCATTATGAGAATGTTAGAAGATTCTCATATTTGCCTTAAAAAATATGAAAACTTTAATTAATAGTTATTATTAACCTTAATTTTTTCATTAAAAGAATTATATATTCTATAAACCCTATCTAAGTTATAAGAAATATTATAATTTTAGACTGATAGCATATAATTACATCTCTATATAAATTTATATTTATACTTTTATACTAATAATTTCGTGCATTGCACGAGTTTTTATACTAGTTCTAAAGATACTAAAGATATTATTCTAATAAAATAGTATTGTCGATCACTACAAAAAAACACAATTTTCCGACTAAAATTTTCGATTAAAGGAAACATTGAGAATTTCCACCAAATTCAACTATGGCCGTTAGTTGGAATTTTCATAAATTGCTATTGAATTTGTTTTGCTTCGAATTTAAAATTGATAAAAAAAAAAGAAAATTAAATTTTTTTAATTTCCACTGAATTTTCGTCGGAAAAATTTCCGACCAAATTCCGAATAAAATTCAGTCGGAAAGCTCTATTACAATTTTGTGCCAATTTTGGTTTGTAATGATTAACTTTGTCTGCCACTTCTTTTGTTTGCAATTTATTTTCGTTTGTAATTTTTTTTTAAAAAAATTTGTTTTTATTTAATAATAATAATAATACGAGTGATAATAATAATACACTAATACAACTAATAATAAACTAATACGAGTAACAATATACGAGTAATAATATACTAATCAACTAATAATATAATAATAATAATACACTAATACGACTAATAATAACTAATACGACTAAATACCTAATAAAGTACTACTAATGCACTAATACGACTAATAATAACTAATACGACTAATACGGCTAAATAACTAATAAAGTACTAATAATCCACTAATACGAGTAGTAATATACTTATACAACTAATAGCATAATAATGATACACTAATACAACTAATACGAGTAATAATAATACAACTAATAATAATACTAATACACTAATACGACTAATAATGCTAATACAACTATTAATAAACTAATACGAGTAATAATAGACTATACAACTAATATCATACTAATGATACAATAAAAAAGACTAATAATGATAATAGTAATACAAATAATTAAAATATTTCTTTCTTTCTTTCAAAAATAATAATAATAATAAATACGACTAATTAAGCTAATACGACTAATATTATACTAATACAACTATTAGTACAATAATACGACTATTAGTACACTAATACAAATAATAATAATAATAATAAAAATAAATAATAATAATAATAATAACAACAACAACAACAACAACAACAACAACAACAATAATAATAATAATAAGTGGTAGGAGTGTTATTATGTTATAAATTCAAAAACATAACTTAGAATATTACTAATCAAGACTTGGCCTATTGGTTGGAGCATGGACCTCATATCCATGAGGATGAGGTCTTGGGTTCAAACCTTCCCCGAGACATTTGTGTGCATGTTGGTCGTTGAGGTGTCTACGTGGGCGTGACGTGGCACTTCATTCAGTAATTTGTTTTTAAAAATATTTTTCTTGTTATTTTGGGATAAATTCTGAAATAGTACTTACCAACTAATTTCCCACTGTTTTCCTACTAAAACGATTTTCCGACCACAATGAACTGACTAGACCAAAATAGTCGGAATCTAGTCGGTATACTCGTATACTGACCAAATTCCGACTATTCTGATTAGTCGAAAATTTGGTTTTTTTTTTTGTAGTGGATCCAAATGAGATTGAGATGTTAAAGTGCTTAAACTCTATTTTAAAATTTGTATAATTTGTTTAGCTTTATTTTCTGTTAACTATACTCGAAAATATACAATTATATGCATCACAAGGAATTAAAAATCTCAAGTTGCAAAAATATATTGTTTTTAGTAGGAATACCAAAATCCAAATGGATTATTTTTTCACAAATCACCTCCTTACATAGAAGGTTCTAAGAATGTTCAATATGTTCAACTGCATAGGGCCCCGAAAAATTAGGGGCCTCAATATTAAATTACTTAATATATGTTAGGTGTTTAAAGATACAACATTGTTAGAAAAATATCATAATTTTTAAATTTGCATAAGACCTTTATAGAATTTAGTCAATTATTACTCCGCCCCTCCTTAAGACATTAGCTTCATTTCCTTTCATTGTAAATGAACCAAACGAAGGTCATGCACTTTTTTGTAAATAGCTTTACTCCAAAATAAAAATGGTCGTTTTTAGTTTAATGTGTATAAAATAAGTAAATATTTTATATACAATATTGAATCTATCTATCTATCTGTGTTCTCTTATCTATCTATCTATCTATTATTTATTATCTATCATACAAATTAGTATTAAATTTGCAGTAATATGACAGATGACAGTTTAATAAGGAACACACAGAATGATGCCATCTGTCTTTTTTTAATTGGCCAAATACTCTATTGTTGGGTTTGAATATTAATTGTTTTTTTATTGGCTGAGCCAGTTTCACACAGATTGATCAATTACTATAATTTTAGAACTAACCAAAAATAATCAAAGAATCTTTAATTGATAGTAATAATTACTATTAATTGTCTGAAACAAATTTCCACAAATTGATACATTGTTATAATTTAATGACTGATACAAATTTGGACAAAATTTTTCATTGATTACCAATTTGTTAATATTGAATATTAATTGCTTTTTTATTGGCTGAGACAGTTTTGCACCGAATGATTGATAACGTACTTTACAAACTAATACAAATTTGCACAAAATCATAGCAAATATTTTTAAATTAAAAATATTTAAAACATATTTAGAATCAATTATAAACTAAATGATGTATTTGTATCAAAACCTCTAGAATAGCTTTATATCATCAAAATCTTCAGTAATAATTCAGCTGCATGCATAATATTAACAAAATATAATCTTCTATACAATATACTAATGAAGAAACAACTAGGACACATGTCGACTTAACAATAAAAATTTTCCCGCTCTTTTCATGTTTTCTTATTAGGCAAATATTTTTTTAGCATATCACATAATATCTTTCTGATTAGATTTGTTTAATAGATTAGTAACAGAAGATTTTAAAACTATATCTTATTTACTAATTTTTACCATATACAATCAATTAAGATATGTAGTACTCCCTCCGATCTTATTTGTTCTTCCACTTTGGGTTTTTCACAAATATTAAGGTAGATAGAATCTTTGGGTTGTAGTTGGTATTATTTTAATTAAATAGTAGAGTGAAGTAATAATTGTATTGGAAGTATGAGAGAAAAAATAATTAAATATTAGTGTGAAGTAATGATTGTATTGGAAGTATAAGAGAGAAAATAATTATATAGTAGTGTGAAGTAAGAAAAGTGGGGTTTTAAGGGGTAAAAGTAGGATGAAAACTTTTCAAAAATAGAAAGTATTCTAAAGTGGAAGAACTTTTGAAACTACCCGTTATAGTAAGGTGGAAGAACTTAAAAGAACGGAGGGAGTATCTTTTAATTACAATGGATAATTATCGGATTACATATTAATTATTTATGTAAAAAATTTATTTTACTTAAAATATTTTTGTAATAAATTAAGAAAAGAAAATAATTTTGACATAGTTTTTATATAGATAATCATATACACTACTTACACGGCTATATTAAAAAAAACTACACAAATTAAATAGATTGTACATTAATTATTTAAGTAAATAATAAGAAAAAGATGTTGGTGAAATAAATTTCAAATGATAATTCTATCACCTATGTTTGACAAAGTTATAACACATAAATAAATAAATTATTTTATAAGTTGATTATTATAGTAAAATAATACTCCCTTCGATTTCTTAATGAAGTTCCCACACAGGAATTAAGAAAAATAGAATATTTTAAATAATAACAGACATATTATTTTATTGAATAATAAATTTAATGGAGGAAAAGTGGAGACCATAAACATTAAAAAACATTAAATAAAAGTTAGTGGAAAAAAATATAGGAACGTAACTAATAAAAAATATTTTAATATAGTTAGTGAAAAATATATAGGGACCATCATACTACTAATTAGAAGAGTTGCCAATTCCACCTGCACTCTTTCAAATGCCCAACTATAAAGGTCAAAGTTTAAGTGGTTCAAATATGTGAAGTGTAAATTAAAGTACAACTAGGATAAAAAAATTTAGAAAAAGGAAAAGTTAGAAAATATATTTATGACATTATAATAATCATCATACTACTAATTAAAAAAGTTGCCAAATTCCACATGGCACTCTTTCAAATGCCCAACTATAAATGTCAAAGTTTAAGTGGTTCAAATATGTTAAGTGTAAATTGAAGTACAATTAGGATAAAAAATTTAGAAAAAGGAAAAGTTAGAAAATATATTTATGACATTATAATTTATTATAATTCTACCGCATTGATTAATTGATTGAAATAAACAGTAAAATATAATTCAACTAAATAAGGTAAAAAAATAAACAACAGCTCCCCAGTATTTGCTAAGAAATTTTTTTTAACAAAACAGTGTAAATAGAACTTTAAAAGTCAAAATTAAATTATATATAATAGAGCCCCCTATTATTAACTTTGAAACAATAATAGATTGTTTGTATACACATCTTAATATAAAACTTTCAAAACAAAACATTAAAAAAAATCTAAAAATATTAGTTAGACATAGTGAAACAGTTGTTGAAATTAATCTCATTTTAATTACGAATTTAATGTCTAAATATTTTAATTAGTGATGATAGTAATAAAAAAAAATTCTACGATGATTAGAAACTTGTCAACTCATAACGTAGTTATGAAGTGTAACAAGTAACGTAAACTTTGGAGGTAAAAACTTAAAGTTGAGCAACTACCCATAACGTTTCGGGATAATTATAATAATTACCCGAAAAATTTATTTACCCATGTTGAGAATAAATTAAATATTTCATACACATATACAAGTGTTTTTTTAAACATAAAGTACAAGTTAGATAACTTGTTACATGTACAACAATTTTTACCCAAATCGTAAACTATTTTAGATAAACTTTTCTTACACCATAATATACCAAATTAAGGATAAAAAACCACCTCAAATCAGCCCCATATGGCTGTCCCCTACCCCTTTTAGCTCTTTGTACACTTACATACTCAAGCAAATTGTTCTATTCAAAACCCCCTTTGTTCTACCCAAAGCTTGTGCATCATTACAAGCATGCAAGAGGCAATTATTAGAAGCAAAAACACTTCATTTTCAGACCATTTTATTCAGCAATAATCCCCAACAAATTGCTCCCAAATTCATCCAAGAGCAAACACTAGAATTCTTAGAAGTTTCAACTACTAAAACACCTTCTTTTCTCATCAAATCTTTTTCAAAAACCCATCTAAAACTTCTGAAAATTTATGTTTATAAACTCAAATCTTCCATAAAAATAATCTTCATCTCAAGAGCTTTCCATAGACACCAAACTTGAAGAAATTCATCAACATTTTTATTTCCTCATGTTTGGCTCTTGTACACCCAAAAGCTTTCACATGATGAGGTAAACACAACAACATGGAGTAGGATTCTAATTTTTGAATGCTCTATAGGGTTCACCAAAGCAGTACAAGGGCATTTACGACTGTGTGAGGACTATTGTGAGGGAAGAAGGAAGCCATGTCTTTCTAAAGGTTTGTCAACAGCAGTCTAGATTATCATTGGCCGAAAGTGATATTTACTAACAAGGATGTGAATATGTCTTGTTTGTGCACTGTATGGTACTGGAGCAAGAGTTTTATGGATCGGCATTGGGGGCGCCATTTTCTTTGGTGTCTTGGAGAAAACAAAACAAGTACTTTCTCAAGAGAAAATCCGGATTTGATTGGAGACCAAATGATCTTGTAATTGCATTGCTAGCATAGCCGCGACTGTTTAACTATTCTTCTTATTGATTGGTGACCCTCTAAAGTCTAAACTATCCACACGTTTCTTGTCACAGTATCGTTAAATTTCTTAAATGTTTGTAGATTTGAAATTTGTAATAACTATGTATACTACCTCTTTTAACTCGGTCACTCCATTATTTTCTCTTGAGAGACCGTCTTTTTTAAAGACGGCTCACAAGAGCCCAACTTCTTTAATAAATATTTTAATTTTAAAAAAACTTCTATTTAAAAAAAACTAATGTTTTGTAAAGAAACTGCTGTTTTTGAAAAAAAAACTGCTGTTTAAAAAAAAAACTGTTGTTTTAAAAAAAACTGTTGTTATAACATAATATATTTGAGGTTATAACATAATATATTTGTGGTTTATAACATAATGTGTTTGGGGTTATAGCGCAATATATTTGGAATTAAAATTTAAAATATTTGAGGTTTTATAACATATACTTGTATTATTATAATATCAATTTTGTAGTATTATATCATAAATATATACTGTCATAAACCCAAATCTATTACGTTATAACCGCAATTATATATTTTCTTATAACCAAACTATATTATGTATAACTCCAAATATATTATGGTTATAACCCCAAATATATTATGTTATAATTACAAATATATTATGTTATAACTCCCAATATATTATGTTATAACCACAATTGCTTTTATTAATTTTCCCAAACAGTAGACATTGTTGTCTTTTTCAACATCAGTATTTACACCATTGATGAAGCTTAATTTATAAAAAAACAGAAAATTATAAATCCAACTAATATATAACACCATCAACCCAAAAAATTGAAAATGAAAGCTTTTAAAACGAAAATGATGAAGTATAAATACATAACTTTGATGGTTTTGCAAATGTTGAAGAAGATAAATAGAGAAAAACAACAATGGACTTTGAGAGAGAAAGATGGAGATTGAAAACCGCAAATGGAGTTTGAGAGAGGAAGACGAGTAGTTTTGTCAGAAAAGAGAAAAAGGAAAACTGAAAAATGTGTTGAACATTTAGTATCTAATAATCCTGTATATAATCACTAAGTACTACTAAAGTAGTGGGACAATACGTATTAATTTACTAAGTCCGTAAGGCATTAAAAGATAGGACAAAACAAGAAAAAGGGATAACCAAGTCAGCCTAAAAAGCCGACTCGGCTATCCCTATTTTGGAGCTAAAGCCGACTCGGCTTTAGCTTCTGGAAACTTTGGATTTTGTCCAGAAGGAATCGCCGAGTCGGCGATCCTTGTGAGTGGCCCAATCGCCGACTCGGCGAAAGCTGCTGGAAATGACCGTTGGTCATTTTCCCGTTTTCTTGTAGTAAATGCTTTGGATTCCTCTTCATTACACTCTTGATTTCTGAGGTTACAAGAGTATAATGGTCATGAATACCTAGAATAATAACATTGATATCATGATCATGAATATGATCATTATGGTGATTGAATTGCAATGGCTCCTCTTCTAGTATAAATAGAGGACCTTGGTGATTGAGTTTGGTACCCCAAAATTTCTGAATTCTTCTTGTCTTTCTCTCATTTGTCTTGTGCTAATCCAAGAGAGTAATTAACTCTTGTTTTTGCTTTCCATTTCTCATAAACCCAAACACAAGTTGTTAAGTAATATACCCTAAGTACTAAAGGTATATTGTAGTTGTTTGTATCTCGTTGTGAATTTCCGTTCATCAACCCAAGTACTTTTGTGGGGGAAATATCACAAAAGGAAAGTGAGCACACGCCTACAACTTGTATCAAGTTTCCGGGTAACGGTCGTCGTTACAAACATATCTTCGTATTTCTTAGCATTGTCATTGTAATTTTTATTTTGCCATCAACAAAGGGGTTTATACAAATTCCCGATTGTAATTTGTATTTACATTATATACATTTCGTAATAATCTTTTGTGATATTCTTCATCGATGGCAACAATGAAGGATTTTACCTCAAACTTTGCTAAGCTAGAGAAGTTTGTCGGCGTCGACTTTCGACGTTGGCAAAAGAAAATGATGTTTCTTCTTACCACCTTGAACGTGGCTTATGTGATTAGTTCACCTAAGTCGGATGCACCTAAGCCGGATGATCCGGAGACCGAAGTGCTTGAACAAAACCGAAAGCGGAGCAAATGGGACAATGATGATTTCATTTGCCGGGGTCACATTCTCAATGGAATGCAAGACGCCTTATTTGACATCTACCAATACCATGACTCGGCTAAAGAGTTGTGGGATGCTTTGGAAAACAAGTACATGGCGGAGGATGCTAGCTCCAAAAAGTTTCTAGTAAGTAATTTTAATTCATATAAGATGGTAGAGGATCGCCCTATTATTGATCAATTCCATGAATTACAAAGAATGCATGCCAACTTAAAATTACATAAAATTGAAATAGATGAAGTTTTTCTTGTTTCAAGTATCATAGACAAGTTGCCTCCCTCATGGAGGGATGTTAGACATGCTTTAAAGCATAAAAGAGAGGAGATTACACTCTCCGATCTTGGACAACACATTATTTTCGAGTCTAGCATACGGATTCATGAGAATCGGAAGGATGATAATCCTAATGTTGGGACCATTAACATGGTTGCGGAAGGGAAACCATCCCGTTCCGGAGATAAGAGGAAGAGGAATGATTCATCGAAGGGCAAGGCCATTGTTCCTAATACCGAAAAGGTATGTTGGGAATGTGGTAAACCCGGGCACCGAAGGAAAAATTGCTTTGTTCTAAAGAACAAGCAAAAGAAGAGAAAGGGGAGTGGTCAAGCTTCAACAAGCAAAGGACCATCCACTCAAGGTAATCTTGCAATTTTACATGAAAATTCTAATATGAGTTTTTCTTCAATGAATACTAATATTAGTGCTATGCAGGATGATACTTTGTCTTGGTGGATCGATTCGGGGGCATCGAGGCATGTTTGCAACTCTACTAAATGGTTCAAATCCTTTAACAAGGTTGTTGATGGGGAGCATCTCTACATGGGAAACAATGCACCTATCATGGTCCAAGGAAAAGGACAAATTGAGCTATTGTTCACATCGGGGAATCTCTTAGTTTTAGGGCCTGTTCTCTTCGTCTGATCTGATTGGATAAGATCTGAATTTACTAAGGCCGATCGATCGATCCGATCGTCCGATCGTCGATTATCCGATCCGATCCGAATCTTTCGATCCGTCCGATCCGATCCGATCGTCCGCGTCGATCCGAGTCGTCGATCCGTCGATCCGATTTCATAAAGTTATTATTATTATTATTATTATTATTATTATTATTATTATTATTATTATTATTATTATTATTATTATTATTATTATTATTATTATTATTATTATTATTATTATTATTATTATTATAATAATATTAATATTAATAATAATATTAACAACAACAACAACAACAACAACAACAACAACAACAACAACAACAACAACAACAATAATAATAATAATAATAATAATAATAATAATAATAATAATAAAAATAAATAATAATAATAATAATAATAATAATAATAATAATAATAATAATATGGATAATAATAATTAATGGTATGGATCGATCCGATCGATCCGAGTCGTCGGTTTGATCGATCGATCGATCGATCGATCGGTCGGTGTGGTCTGATCTGAAACTTTCTGATTTGATCTGAATAGTTCTGATCTGATCTGATCTGGTCTGATTCCAATAAGAATAAGTAATAAGTCAAAAAAATAAGTTGAAGAGAACACCTTCTTAAGGGATGTGTATTTTGCACCCGAAATTAGTAGAAATCTTGTCTCAGGTCCTATATTGAATCGATTGGGCTACAAACTAGTGTTTGAAGCCGATAGGTGTATTATCTCAAAGAATAACTTGTTTATCGGTCGTGCCTTTTTATGTAATAGTCTTTTTAAATTATCTTTGAATATGAATGAAAACGTTGTTTGTAATGTTTTAAATATTAATGATAAAGATGGTTTGCATCATTTGTGGCATGTTAGACTAGGACATGTAAATTTTGATAAAATTTCTTTTATGTCTAAGCATGAACTTATTCCTATGTGTGTAAAGATGTCTAAAAATTGCAAAACGTGCATGTTAAATAAGATCACTAGAACACCCTTTAAAAGTGTTGAACGAAAATCTGAAATTTTGGAATTAATTCATAGTGATCTTTGTGATTTTCATAGTACACCATCATTGGGAAATAAAAAGTATGTTATAACTTTTATTGATGATTTCTCAAAGTTTTGTTATGTATATCTTCTACATACAAAAGATGAGGCTCTTGAACATTTTAAAGTTTACAAAAATGAAGTAGAATTACAAATTGGAAGTAAACTTAAAAGGTTAAGAACCGATGAAGGAGGTGAATATTATGATCCTAACTATTTTAACTCAATGGGTGTTATACATGAAACAACCGCCGGTTATGCACCACAATCAAATGGTGTGGCGGAGAGGAAAAACCGTACTCTACAAGAGATGGTTAATTCCATGTTATCCTACTCAGGTTTGAGTGATGGATTTTGGGGTGAAACAATGTTGACGGCTTGTCACATTCTTAACCGAGTTCCAATGAGAACAAATAAGGAAAGTCCTTATGAACTTTGGTACAAAAAGAAACCAAACTTAAGCTATCTTAAGGTTTGGGGTTGTAGGGCCATTGTAAGATTGCCCGGTAACAAAAGAAAGAAACTCGGTGAACGAGGTGTTGAATGCATCTTTATAGGTTATGCTTTTCATAGCAAAACTTATAGGTTCTATGTTATAGAACAAAATGACTATATATCGATACATTCGATTATTGAGTCAAGGGATGCGATTTTTGATGAAAATAGATTTTCATCATTGAGTAGACAAAGAAATCTATAAGATTGTACCAATGAAAATGTTGATGATAATCAACAAGGTTCACCTCTAGGTGTTGATGAGAATCAACAACTAGATGAACTAGATTTAGTTGATCCTATTCCTAAAAGGAGTAAGAGACAACGGAAAGCGAAAAGCTTTGGACCGGATTTCCAAGTATACTTGGTTGAAGGTGATAGAAGTGAAGTATCTTCTAGTGTTCCATATTTGCATAATGTGGAAGGTGACCCATTGACTTACAGCGATGCTATGGCATCACATGATAGCGCTTTTTGGAAAGAGGCTATTGATGATGAGATGCAATCCATCATGGGAAATAACACTTGGGTGTTAGTGGATCTTCCTCCTATTTGCAAACCAATAGGTTGCAAGTGGATTTTCCGAAAGAAAATGAAAATCGATGGTACTATTGATAAATTCAAGGCCCGTTTAGTGGCACAAGGCTTTAGACAAAAGCATGGTATCGACCATTTCGATACATATGCACCGGTTGCAAGAATAACCACTATTCGGTTATTGGTAGCGTTAGCTACAGTCTATCATCTAGAAATACATCAAATGGATGTTAAAACCGCATTTCTATATGGGGAATTAGATGAGGAAGTTTATATGAAACAACCCAAAGGGTTTGTTTTGAAAGGTGTGTAAACTTGTGAAGTCCTTATATGGACTTAAACAAGCACCTAAGCAATGACATCAAAAATTTGATGAAATAATATTGTCCTTTGGATTCAAATTGAATCAAGCCGATAAGTGTGTCTATAGTAAGTTTGATAGCCATGGTAATGGCGTTATCATTTGCCTATATGTCGATGACATGCTTATTTTTGGCACTTGTTTAGTACAAGTTCAAGAGACAAAAGATATTTGTCTAGATCCTTCCAGATGAAGGATATGGGTGAGACCGATGTGATCTTAGGTATTAAGATCATGAGACAAGGTAATCGTATTAAGTTAAGTCAAGCTCACTATGTTGAGAAGATACTTAAGCGGTTTAATATGCTTGATAAAGCACCGGTCTCTACTCCCATGGAACCGGGTATGAAATTTGCCAAACATACCGGTCAACCAATTTCACAATTGGAGTATTCAAAGGTCATAGGATCTTTGATGTATGCTATGACTAGTACTAGGCCAGACATAGCATTTGCGGTTGGTAAACTCAGTAGATTTACTAGCAACCCTGGTCCCCATCATTGGATGGCGATAAGAAGAGTATTAAGATACTTGTTGCGTACCAAAGATTATGGTATTGCGTATAGCGGTGAACCTCCTATTTTAGAAGGTTATTCCGATGCTAGTTGGATCACTAATGAAGAGGATAACTCTTCTACTAGCGGTGAACCTCCTATTTTAGAAGGTTATTTCGATACTTGATAACTCTTCTAAGAAACAAACATGTATAGCCGACTCTACGATGTCAGCTGAGTTTATCGCTCTTGCTTCGGCGTCTAGTGAAGCAGAGTGGTTGAGGAACCTCATGTTTGAGATATCTTTATTACCTAAGCCAATTTCACCGGTGGCAATACATGCGGATTGCATGACGGCTTTAGGTAGAGCGTATAGTCAAGTATATAATGGTAAGTCTCGTCATATTGCCTTAAGGCATAGCCTAGTGCAAGGACTTATCATTAACGAGGTCATAACTTTTGACTATGTGAACATTAAGTTCAATGTGGCGGATTCGTTCACGAAAGCCATGAATAGAGATTCGATTGTAAAAGCTTCAGTTGAATCGGTTTATGCAAAAAAAATCATTTGGGAAGGCCCAATTCACGCATGAGTTACATCGTGTCTGAATTCAATGTGGTAAAGTCCTCTTGATTTTTGTAAAGCAACACGTTATATGACCCATCGTTGCTTTGTACCGTGATGAAAAAGGTAGTCGTCTATGAAAGCTCTCAAGATCATGGGTTGAAGAGCTCTTGGTGTTATATCCACGTCACGGGGATATGTCTTTATACGTATTGAGAACCTACCTATATAAGTTTGAAGTGTGACCGCTTCAAGTAGTCAAGATTGGCATAATGACTATGATAAACTTATGAATAAGATACGGACACGGCCTTATAATGTGTCAGGTTAATAACTTTGTGTTATTTGTTTTGTGTGTGCTTCATCTTCAAGTGGTTGGAAGGGTCATTTGATTCAATTCCATATGGAAATCAATTCTAGCTCGATCACTTGTTAAGTGTGTTGTACTAGGCGTTATTTTAATCCGAAGGGATATTAGCGTTGATGCATGAAATGTATTATGAGTTTTGGTAAATGAGAGGCTTGTTATACCTAAAATGGGGGAGGATTGTTGAACATTTAGTGTCTAATAATCCTGTATATAATCACTAAGTACTATTAAAGTAGTGGGACAATACGTATTAATTTACTAAGTCCGTAAGGCATTAAAAGATAGGACAAAACAAGAAAAAGGGATAACCAAGTCAGCCTAAAAAGCCGACTCGGCTATCCCTATTTTAGAGCTAAAGCCGACTCAGCTTTAGCTTATGGAAACTTTCGTTTTTGTCCAGAAGGAATCGCCGAGTCGGCGATCCTTGTGAGTGGCCCAATCGCCGACTCGGCGAAAGCTGCTGGAAATGACCGTTGGTCATTTTCCCGTTTTCTTGTAGTAAATGCTTTGGATTCCTCTTCATTACACTCTTGATTTCTGAGGTTACAAGAGTATAATGGTCATGAATACCTAGAATAATGACATTGATATCATGATCATGAATATGATCATTATGGTGATTGAATTGCAAAGGCTCCTCTTCTAGTATTAATAGAGGACCTTGGTGATTGAGTTTGGTACCCCAAAGTTTTTGAATTCTTCTTGTCTTTCTCTCATTTGTCTTGTGCTAATCCAAGAGAGTAATTAACTCTTGTTTTTGCTTTCCATTTCTCATAAACCCAAACACAAGTTGTTAAGTAATATACCCTAAGTACTAAGGGTATATTGTAATTGTTTGTATCTCGTTGTGAATTTCTGTTCATCAACCCAAGTACTTTTGTGGGGGAAATATCACAAAAGGAAAGTGAGCACACGCCTACAACTTGTATCAAGTTTCCGGGTAACGGTCGTCGTTACAAACATATCTTCATATTTCTTAGCATTGTCATTGTAATTTTATTTTTGCCATCAACAAAGAGGTTTATACAAATTCCCGATTGTAATTTGTATTTACATTATATACATTTCGTAATAAAATGGAAGTTAACAAGCATTGTTTAGAAAGTTTAGTTTTTTTTTAAAATTTTAAAATTGGGCTGGCCTAAACTTGAGACGTCTTTTGTAAAGACGGTCTCAAGTAAAAATTTGTGTTTGTTCATTGCAGTCGACTGTCATCAAACACGGATGGGCATCATTGTACTTTTTCAACTGCTTGTTAATCCATCTCTTGTCTGTTTCATAATAAATAAATATAATTTAACTGGATACAAATTGAATTGTATTGTTTTCTTGGTCTCATCTGTATCATTGTTTTGTTTTCTTCTTTGGATATATAAATTCTAAATTTTGAAAAAATAAACAATTAAATGTATTGGTTGAACTTTGATACGACCATATTAAAATGATTTGAGTGTATTGGTGTTAAATTAGATTAAAATAAACTAATCAATGTTAAATGAAAT
The DNA here is from genome assembly GCA_019425755.1 of Amaranthus cruentus. Taxonomy (NCBI): domain Eukaryota; kingdom Viridiplantae; phylum Streptophyta; class Magnoliopsida; order Caryophyllales; family Amaranthaceae; genus Amaranthus; species Amaranthus cruentus. The sequence continues at coordinate 7,590,775 of CM033466.1, forward strand.
TGTACGGACTCTGAATAAGTTATAATTTATTTATAATAGTCTGTTTGGTAGATGATATTAATAGTTGAAATCGTAATGAAAAAATAGTGTAATTTTGATAGGAAAATTTTCTAACAATTTTAATGCTTATGTTTGTTCTTCTTCATTTATCTCATTTTCTTTAAAACATTTATTTTAAAAAATTATTTTAAAAAATTATTATTTAAAAAAGTGGTAGTGGGTAGAAATAGAAAACCGTGATAGAAAATTCTTTTTATGATCAAAGTTTCATTACCATGAGTTAACATGATACATTATATGAAAAGTTATACTATAAGTCATCGAGGGTAAAGAGTAAAGAGTGGCTATTGAGGGTTTTCTAATTAATAAGTGATCGAGTATTAATTTTTTATTTTAGAGAATGGAAGACTTATGTTTATCATATATAAAATACTTCTTATGATCCTTTGAGTTTAAACCTAGGATTTAAAAACCTCTCACATATTTGAGTTTTAAGATGCTAACTCAATGGGACAGAGGTGAAGGTTGACAAGAGGTCTATAACTATTTGGGGGAAGGTAAATAGAGAGTATGACGAATTAAAATTATTGGCTAGACATTCATTTCAAAAGTTTGAAAGATGCTTCATACAGTTTTTCAAAAATAGTTCCTTGACCGATTTTCACAAATTATTAATAAACAATATTAAAGTGTGTAATATAAAGGTTGACAAAATACATTTAGTTATCGAGATTCGACTATTAATAGTCTACTCCCTACCTATGAGTTCTCTGCCAACTGATCTTACAATTCAAACCTCTTTTTTTAATTGGAACCTAAACTACTAAGAAGATCTCACTATCTTCTCACACCACGTTCTTCCTCTGAAAAACGGTCTAAAAATCCCCTCATAATAAAAGATAAATCCAACACTCACGATTGAGTAAAGACCGGATACTTTGAAAAGTATTCTAACTTTGAGATATAAAACAAACACAAAAACTTGTATGCGGCCGGCTCACGCGTGTGGCCAAAAAATTTTATACTTGCCGAATTCAAGCCTTAAAACATCCATTTCAAGACTTAAAAAGTCAAATCTAACATTTGGAACCCCTACTCCAAGCCTCAATTTTCCTTCTCCAGAGGCTAAATTTAATTTTTTAGCTATCGACTTTAACCCTTAAAACACTCATTGCATCACTTAAAATGCCAAGTCTAAAAATGTCCAATTCAAATTTTAAAATGACAACTTAAAAATTATGGGTTGGACCTTGTTATTGGGTTAACCACTTATTACTTGTTGGGCCCTAAATCTGGAGCCCAAGTTCCCAATACGGTTGAAATTACCAAAAAGCCCTTAGGGCTAATTACTCCCCATTTTCCTACTATAAATACCTCACTATTCATCAATATATGGTATGCTTTTTCTCTCCCCTTTGAACTAATTATCTCTAATTACAAATTTCTCGAATATATTAATTGACTTGAGCGTCGGAGAGGCTTTCCGGGAAACGCCCCCGGACAAGCTAACTCAGTTCGTTTTGCAGGTCAGTTGAAGATCAGTATTCGGACTTCTAAAACAACCGAAAAATCAACCTTCCGGTCAGGGAGATATCGACTCGATTTCTATGCAGAAACATTTGGCGCCGTCTGTGGGGACGAGATAGGCACCTTCCTTTTCACTCACAATTCCACAACAAACCATGAACTCCAAGAGAAATACGAGAGCCAACACTAGACAATCCGAACACCATTCTGATCATTCTGTCCGCGATCAGGACCCTGCACCATTACCGAACTTTGTCACAAGACAAGATCTCGATGACTTCGCTGCCACCATAACGTCTCGTTTCCAAGAATCCCTTCAACAAGCGGTGAGGACTCTGCCTACCATCCTTCAACCGCAGCAGCGAAATCTACTTCATTCCGCCCAAAGACAGGGAGCGCCGAATGCGACTTACCAAAGAGAGGCCCCTGACTTTTGGGTAGAAGACATAGCTGATAGCCAAGAGTCACCCCTGCAAGGTAACCCTGACCCCATGGGACAACCAACGTGGGGCATGCCAAATCCAACTCAGCACAATAGCCGACTACCTCAGGAACCCATTCGGCCAGCTCCCAGCCGTGTCCGGGAACAGGCACCTAACCGGATGCCTGAACAGTCAGGAAGTTCGAGGTTTGACGCCCGTCAGATCATCAATAGAAGAAAGAAAGAACATGATGTTAGAACCCATATTAATTCCCGAAGGCAGGAAAGGGAGCAAGTGGAAGAGTCTTACCACAGCCCAATCTACCAAGAGCGGTATGACTACGCACGCGAAGGCTACATCAGAGACGGGTCCGATTCGACCCCTACCATTTTCAAGACCCCCCTGTCAGCACGAATATTGGCCATTCCTAACCGGAATAAAGTCAAAGTCCCTGCCATCAAGTCGTTCGACGGGTCGGAAGATCCCAGTGAGCATGTAGCGTCTTATCGGGCACACATGGCCGTGAGCACCACGTGCGAGGCCATGCTATGTAAATTCTTTCCCACGACCCTGTCAGGGTTAGCGTTGAATTGGTACACTGCCCTACCCCCGGGAAGTGTGGATAGCTTCGCGGCGCTCGAAACCTTGTTCCTGGATCACTTTGTCGCGTCAAAAAGGCAAAGGAAGTCGAATTTACATCTGATGTCGATCATTCAGAGGGAGGGAGAGACCGTGGCCGAGTATATCCAAAGGTTCCATGAAGAAGTCCTGTCCATACCGGGGGCAAACGATGCCACAACGGTCCCTGCCCTCATCAACGGGATTAGAACACCCAAGTTAAAATGGAAGTTGTTGGAACATGACATCACTACATACACTGAGGCCATGGAGATTGTTCAAAGGTTTGTCAGAGCGTCGGACATATGTACGCCCCTGGACTCGAGGAAGAAGAAGGAGAAGGTAGGAAGATCACAAGAAACTACGCCTAGCCGGCGGAATCAAGATAATTTTGGAAGGGAAAGGTTCCGATCGCCCATGGGACCCCCAAGGGAGGATACTCGAAGACAGGGTCATGCCTACCCTGCCCTAGAGGCAAAGCGAAGCACCGAATCCCGCTTCAACCGAAGCCAAAAGGACATTTTTTATTCGGTCAGAGATCAGCTGCCGACCCCGCCGCGGATTTCCACATCCCAGGGGCGAAGAAACATGGATTATTGGTGTGACTACCATAAGGAACACGGACACAATTTGTCCCAATGCCGAGAATTGAAGAAGATACTTGACAAGATGGCCGATGAAGGTCAGTTGAATAGATTCCTGAAGCATGAGGGGCGATCACGGGAAAAGAGAGACATTCCCCGTCCCCGAAATGAAAGACGCGCTAATGAGAATGAGCAGTCCGAAGCCACACAAGGAGTCATTCACATGATCGCCGGAGGGTATTCAGAGTTTTTCGTTAGTAATAAGTCAGTGAAGGATAGTGTTCATACCTTGAACATGATGACCACGGAAACAAAAAGGCGGTCGACGGACCCAAGATGATATTCGGAGAAGGAAGTCAAGCGATACAACATCCACATACAGATCCCATTGTTCTTACACTCAAGGTTGGGTTGATGAATGTTAGAAGAGTTTTGGTGGACACGGGCAGTACTGCTGATCTTATAACCATGGATTGTTTAAAGCAGCTGAAATACGGCCCCGAGCATTTGGAGAAGCTCGATCGACCTTTGGTCGGCTTCGGAGGAAGTAGAGTCAGTCCTGCTGGGACCATCGTGCTCCCTGTCAGGTTCGGAGAAAGAGGGAACGGAAGGACCTTGTCGGTCCGTTTCACAGTGGTAGACATAACTTTCCTATACAACATCATCATGGGTTTGCCTCTGATCAACAAGATCAAGGTCGTTATCTCATCCCACCAATTACTCATCCAATATGAGAAAGACGATGGTCAAGTAGGGATCCTGCATGGAGACCAGAAGGTAGCAAGAGAGTGTCAAGTTAACAGTCTTAAGATAGGAGATGGAAGCGACAAACACCCCGAAAGTAAGAAAAGAAAGATCGTTCCCGAGTCGGTCATGCATGTGGTCGAAGATCACCAGAGGAGAAGTACTCAACCTCAACCTCTAGAAGGGTATGAGGAAATCGCCTTATGGGGCGAAGAGAAGGTTCGCCTGGGAAAGAACTTGCCCGGAGTCGTGAGAGAGAACATCATGGAAGTAATCCGACAATATCGCGATGTATTCGCATACAAAGTGGAAGAGATGCCCGGCATACCCGCGGAGATAGCCTCCCATCACCTAGACATCAAGCCAGGTTACAAGCCGGTGAAACAAAAACTAAGACACCAAGGCGCCGAGCGAGCGTCCGCCGCCAAAGAAGAAGTGAACAAGCTACTGAAGGCAGGGTTCATAAGAGAATGCAAGTACTCGGACTGGCTAGCTAACGTGGTTCTAGTGAAGAAGCCTTCCGGAAAATGGCGCATGTGTGTTGACTTCACGGACCTCAACAAAGCATGTCCCAAAGATGATTATCCCCTGCCCAAGATTGACAAGCTGGTAGACTCCACGGCCGGGCACGCACTGCTTAGCTTCATGGATGCGAATGCCAGGTATCACCAAATTCCCCTTGCCATAGAGGACAGGCCCCACACGGTTTTCATCACCCCTTCCGGGGTCTACTGTTACATGGTGATGCCATTCGGCCTGAAGAATGCCGGGGCTACCTATCAGCGCATGATTAACAAAGTATTCAAGGAGCAAATTGGAAAGAATCTGGAAGTTTATGTGGATGATATGATAGCAAAGAGCAAACAAGCCGAGGACCACGCCGAAGACCTCCGTGAAACTTTTGAGACCTTGCGAAGAAATAGAATGCGCCTGAATCCGGAGAAATGCGTGTTCGGTGTGACCGGGGGCAAGTGTCTAGGCTTCTTGGTGGACGAAAGGGGGATAGAAGCTAACCCCGACAAAATTCAAGCAATCTTATCAATGAAATCACCACGAATTGTCAAGGAGGTGCAACGCCTTACCGGCTGTATCGCAGCTCTGAGCTGATTCATGTCCAAGTCGGCGGACAGATGCCACTCATTCTTCAAAACGTTGAAGCAACCAAGGTTCGTTTGGGATCAAGAAGCGGAGGAAGCCTTCCTCAAATTGAAAGAACATCTAGCAGAAATGCCCAAGTTGGTATCGCCCTTACCGGGTGAGAGATTGTTTTTGTATGTGTCAGTCTCGGAGTTCTCTTTAAGTACTGTTCTGGTAGCCGAAAGGGATAGGCAACAGTTGCCGGTATACTATGTCAGTCACGCATACCGCGGGTCGGAAGCCCGGTACCCTACCGTTGAAAAATCGATCTTTGCCTTAGTGATGTCGAGCAGGAAGTTAAAACCATACTTTCAATCCCACCCCATCACGGTTCGCACATCCCAGCCTATGAAAAAGGTGTTGGAAAATAAAAATCAGTCGTCCCGGATAGCTGATTGGGCCAACCAATTGGCGGACTACGGCCTGGAGTTTGAACCGAGGACAGCCATCAAGGCCCAAGCTCTTGCCGATTTCATCTCTGAATTGACAGGGTCACTGGAGCCCGTCTCCATGAAAGAAGACTGGAAGCTATTCGTTGACGGATCTTCGACGCGCAATAGTGCAGGAGCCGGTCTGCTCATTGTATCGCCTCAAGGGGCTCGATTGGAACACGCGGTACGTTTTGACTTCGTAGCCACTAACAACGAAGCCGAATATGAGGCTCTCTTGCTGGGTCTCGGCATCTGTTTGGCCTCAGGGGCTAAGAAAGTCATCGCACATACCGATTCCCAGCTGATAGCCGGTCAAGTAAGTGGGGAATTCTAAGCAAGAGACGATAGTATGAAGATGTATCTCGCCAAGGTCAAAGAAGCCATCAAGAAGTTTGATTCGGTCACCCTAAGTCATATCCCAAGATCAGAAAATGCCCAGGCCGATGCCCTATCGAGGTTGGCCAGCTCTGCCATTAGTAATGAACCCCGCAGCATCGTATGGGAAGTATTGCCTAGCCCCAGCATAAACGCCTTCGTCGGAGGAGTCAATCGGACTGACTCATGGATGGACCCCTACGTTTCACTCCTCCGCGATGGGGAAATGCCCGAAGACCCTGAAGCGGGGCCGATTCTTGTCAAGAAAGCAAAGTACTTTGAGTGGTACGAAGGAGCTCTGTACAAGAAATCATACACCCATCCCTTACTTAAGTGTGTGACACCAACGGAAGGGGACTACATACTAAGGGAAATCCACGAAGGAGCGTGTGGAATCCATCAGGGAATCCGGACAGTTGTGGGTAAGGTTTTGAGAAGTGGATACTACTGGCCGAGTATGAAGGCGGACGCGGAGAAACTTGTGAAAACTTGTGAAAAATGCCAGTTCTACGGGGAAGTGCCTCGTCGGCCTTCCAATTATCTTTCTCCCATACAAGCCATCCTGCCCTTTGACAGATGGGGTATTGACTTGCTAGGCCCCTTTCCCCCGGCCAGTGGACAACGGCGTTTCGTTCTGGTCGCTATAGACTACTTCACCAAGTATGTCGAAGCCGAAGCCCTTAGCTCCATCACGGACAAGCAGATTTGTCAATTCCTCTGGAGGAATATAATCACTCGTTATGGTGTTCCCCAAGTCATCATCTCCGACAATGGCAAACAGTTCAATAGTGCCGCCACCAGAGAATACTGCGCCCGATTCAAAATCAATACCAGGTTCTCATCCGTTTCCCGGCCTCAGACGAATGGACAGGTTGAGGCAGAAAACAAAATCATACTCAAGGGTATTAAAAAGAAATTGGAAGGAAGCCGCGGTAATTGGGTGGAAGAATTGCCGGGAATATTGTGGGCTAGCCGCACCACTGTGAAGGAAGCCACAGGACATACCCCGTTCTCGCTCGTATTCGGCACAGAGGCCGTACTCCCTGTCGAAGTGGTTATACCCTCTACCAGGGTAACCTACTATGATCAATACAAGAATGATGATGATAAGCCCATTAACTTGGACTTATTGCCGGAAATGCGAGGTGATGCCTTCTTGAAGTCCGTGGCTCAGAAGCAAAAGATGACTAGGCAGTTCAACAGGTTTGTAAAGCCACGCCAGTTTCAAGTAGGAGACCTAGTCCTCCGAAAGGTGGAAGCCACAGGGAAGGCAACGGAAAAAGGGAAACTAGGGATGAATTGGGACGACCCCTTTAAAGTCACTCGAGTTATTCGGCCAGGGACCTACGAATTGGAAGAAAACGGAAAACCGCTCCCCAGACCTTGGAACTCGGACCATCTAAAGAAATTCTATATCTAGTATCACCGCACCCAACACGAATTGGGGACATATTATACTAAGTATTCATTTCGTTCTACTTTTGTATCCGGCCTGCAGTTAAAGAGGCCTATGGCATTTAATTCGTGTTGTATCCGGCCTGCAATCAGAAGGGCCTATGATGTAATTAATGAAAGTTAGTGGATTCTAGCAGGCATAGCCGGCATGTCATGAATGAAGATTATCAGCCGGCCTTATCGGCATTTTTACAAAAAGATTGTTAGCCTAACCGGCGTCTTACGAACGACCATGGCTCGTTTCGTAGTCAGTCGTTCTCACTTCGAATCAACATACTTAAGCTAGCATGAGTAAAACCAAACGCGAATTAAACAAGCAAAATCCGCAAAGAAAAAAGAACAAGCAGAATATTCATTACATAAAGGCCGAAGCCCAAAAGATAATACAAACTTGAAATCTATCTATTTATCCCCTAAGAGTTCGTCCACGGTAAAGGATGGATCTGGGATCTCAAGAGGAGCTGGAGTACAACGGCCCGCAGAAACAGCTGGAGACATTGGCGCGGGGGAAGAGAGTAACGGAACAGCCTGGACAGGAGAAGCTTGTGGAGTTGGCGGCCTGACGGGAATAGAGATGTCGTAATGTTCGAAATCGACATCAAATTTCTTCAACAGCTCAGCAGGCAACAACTCCTCCCAAGCAGCCTTTTCAGCTTCTTCATCCTCGTCAGGACCGAGAGATTCTAACTCCCTCATCTCTTCCGTGGCCTCTTGAATGGCCACATCATGATAATCCTCCCCGGCCTTAGTGAGGGCCTCAAAGTCGAAAGGGGTCTCGGACTTCTCATTAGCATGCTGCAGCATCAACTCCTTGACCCGCATACCCTGGCTGTAGGCGTCGGAAGCCATTTTGGCAGAATGCTGCCTACCCTCGGTGGTCTCCAGCCACTCCTTTGCAATTTTCTTCTTTAGGGAAAGTTCACGTTTCCTCATCAGCACTGCCTCCTTGAGAAATCGGCACTTCCCATGCATCTTATCCAAAGAATGCCGCAGACCCTTATTCTCTCGATTCAACCTCATGACTTGATCATTTTTGGCGATCAATTTACAGTTAAGATCGCTGACTGCCTTTTGGGAACTCTTCAAGTCCGCTTCCAACGTCTCCAACCCCATTGCCGTGGTAAGCTCATACTGCATCCGAATGTTGAGCTGCCAAAAGTGGACACTTGGAAATTATTACAGGAACCCATAGAAACAATGAACGGAGAAGAAAGAAAATATTACCTCAGCAGAGTGAGTAATTCACTAGCCCTAGTCTTCAAGGGCGGACTCGTTGCTTAAGGTCCTTATCGGACACCAGCGCACCCATGGCCCTCCTCCAACGCACTCGAACTCCTTTGGGACAACTCCGAGAAAGGCACATCGAGCGTGTACCACCCCTGTGTCTCTTCGAGTAACTTCATACTCGGACTCCTCAGCATGAGCAACCTCCTTTCCTTTATCCTTGGATACCCCAGCCGTTTCTTACGGAGTTCGGATGGCGAAGGCTCGGCCTTCCGCGCGAGATGAGAAGGAGAACCGGCGATTCCGAAGCCACTTGATACTCGCAACTCCTCGGCAGCTTCTTGTTCTTGCTATTCTACAAATCAAAAGATGTATTAGCCAAGTTCGGTGAGTGAAGAGCCGAGACAGGACGAAAATTGAAAATAATAGGAAGAGTACCTTTGGGGGAGAGGGAAGTTTGACACCCCCGGCCAAAGCCTTCTTCTTCCGCGCTTCCGCGGCCATCTGGGCAAAGGTCATCGAATCCATGACTTCAGGATACTTTCTCCCCAACTCTTCAAAAGCTACCACTGCACAAATGCTAAAAGTTAGTGATTATTCCATCCAGTGCGAGGAGACAAGGAGTCGGACTCAACTCACCCCTATGGTGTTTCTGACTAATTCCTAAGGCCGACAAAAGTAATTCGTTTTGAAGGAGTAATCTATCTACAGTAAAATTTCTTTGTACAAATTGGGGCTTAAATTCTCCTAACTCTAGACCCTTAGTTGCATGCTCTATCACCAAAAATTCGTCTAGATCGCACTGAGGGACATTATTGTTCAACTGAAGATTCGGCTGCTCATCATGACTTGTCTTGAATGGCCACGGTTCGGCCCTATACAAGAAGACAAAGTCATTTCGGAACCTCTTCATGCTATCCTTTAACTTATCTACAACCAGAAATCCCGACCGGTGCTGGAAGCTTACCCAACCTAGTCCCTGCTTAGACGTACATCTCCTCATCCTGAAGATGTATCGGAAGGCCGTGAGGGTTGGTTCTACCCCAACAACAGAGCAGAGTATGATAAAAGCGACTATACAACCCCACCCATTAGGGTAGAGCTCGGACACTGTGATGTTGTAGGCATTCAAGACCTCTACGGCAAAGGGATGAAGAGGGAAACGAAGGCCGGTCTCCATCGCATCCTTGTACACGGCTATGCACCCTTCGGGCACATCCAAAACGCTCTCTTTTCCCCTGGGTTTCACCAAGGCATACCCATCCGGTAACGCCCAGGCCTGCTTGATCAAAGACAGTTCTTTATCCAAGGAATCGGCCCACGTGGTTCTAATAAAATAATTTGCCGGACCACAACCCCTTGTGTGTCTCGGCCCTTCATAATAGGGATTTTGACCCAAGTCGATACTCTTCCCCGTGGAGGTAGGTGCCATTTCTACTGACGACGATGGATACGGCCTGTAGGATGGGGGAACGATCATTATACCTTCTAAATGAGTGTTATTTACATCAAATTTACCGGGGGCGAAGGCAACGGTCGGTTCCCAAGGAAAAGGATACAGGGTTTCCGGGTAGTGAAGAGGGGATTCAAGGGAAGATTCGTTTGCATCGTTCTCAGTCACATAATTATAAAGGTCCAAGAAATCAGTTTCAACATTATCATCATCAAAATTTAAACAAGAAAAAGTGTAATCGGCCATTATTCCTATGCAAGACCGAGGAAGGAGACGTACCTGAATTAGAAGAGAACTTGATGTGAAAGCTCGAGTCTTTGGTATGAAAATTCGAATTTTTGAGGAATTCTCTTTAGTTTTCTGGAAAAGCTCTGAAGAAAAGATCTTGAGGTAAAGCAAATGAAGACCTAAGTCACCCCTTTTATAGAAAATGAAACGTTGGGCACAAATACCAAAATCTACTTTGCCCTTTTGACGCTTCGTTTCACCTCTAGCACGGTGTTTACCAAGTATCAAACTTAGAGGAAGGAGCCGGACACCCCTGGGAGAGTTGGCCCATCTCACCATCAAGACTCCACACACAAGTATTGCCTCCTTGATGGACTCCTTAAGGGTCCGAATACATTCTCTTCATACTTAGCTAACTTTGACTAAGTATCAAACTTAGAGGAAGGAGCCGGACACCCCTGGGAGAGGTTGGCTCCCTCTATTCGGCCAGTCCAGTACTCGGCCATATGACAAGTATTCGGCCCTGCCTTGGATGGACTCCTTAAGGGTTCTTGTCATACTTAGCTAACTTTGACTAAGTATTAAGCTAAAGGAAGGGAGCCGGACACCTGTAGGAAAGGTTGGCTCCCCCTATTCGGCCAGTACAGTACTCGGCCATATGACAAGTATTCGGCCCTGCCTTGGATGGACTCCTTAAGGGTCCGAATACATTCTCTTCATACTTAGCTAACTTTGACTAAGTATCAAACTTAGAGGAAGGAGCCGGACACCCCTGGGAGAGGTTGGCTCCCTCTATTCGGCCAGTCCAGTACTCGGCCATATGACAAGTATTCGGCCCTGCCTTGGATGGACTCCTTAAGGGTCCGAATACATTCTCGTCATACTTAGCTAACTTTGACTAAGTATTAAGCTAAAGGAAGGGAGCCGGACACCTGTAGGAAAGGTTGGCTCCCCCTATTCGGCCAGTACAGTACTCGGCCATATGACGAGTATTCGGTCCTGCCTTGGATGGACTCCTTAAGGGCCCGGATATGTTCTTTGCCCACTTGGCTAACCTTAACTGAATACCAAATTCAGAAGGAGCCGGACACCTCTGGAGAGAGGTTGATTCCCTCCACACGGCCAGTCCAATACTCGGTCTCCAACCTTGAGTTACCCTAAAAAATGTGATTGATGTGATTGATTTGACGGGGAACAGTGAAACTTTGGTTATAAATAGAGTCCTTGTTTGGGTCATTTTCATCAACCCTACCACAAAAGTCTCGAAAATTCCTCTAGATAAGGAATAACCTCGAGGCTTCAAACATGGGTTTGAACATACCTCTAAACGGGGTTCGACTACCTTCTTATAGAGTCGCCCCATGGCCGAATCCTCCCCCTGCCTGTCCCTACCTAGAGGACGCGGAACTTGGGGAGTAAACGCCACGGCTCGCCCCATCGATTTCATCCTTGGACTCTGCGGTGGGAGAGGAATCCCTGTTCACCCAAGAACGGAGGACCCCTCTCCCACCGCCAGAATCCATCGGCCGAGTCGAAGTTTCCTCCACCATTGCCGGTTCACGGTCAGACATGTCATCTTTATCCTTGACCTCTTCGGTATGAGAAGAGACCCCTGTTCGCCCACGAACTATGGTCCCTTCTTGTACCGAAGAGGTTGATGGCTAAGATGAGGACAATTCACCAACGCCAATACTCGGCCTATGCGCCAGCACTCGGCCTCTTGGCCAGTACTCGGCCTATGCGCCAGTATTCGGCCCCTTTGGTCAGCACTCGGCCATCCCAAGGTAATGGCTTCGCCTCAGGTAAATTTCCGGTTATATGCCTAACCCTCAACCTTTAAAAGGTGTCCCCGGCCTCTTACCTATACTCGGACACTTCTTCATCCCTTAAATATTCAGCAAGCTAGCGGCATCCGGACCCTTGGGTCTCTTGCCAGTATTCGGCCACAGGCCAGTACCCCTATTCGGCCCTTGCCTGTATTCGGCCCCGTAAGGCCCCGGACAGGCATGAGTCTAAAGTCAGCACCTCTCCGTTTATTTACGTTTTCCGCTCAAAGCCCGTTTGACACTTAAGATCAAACGCCCTTAGTGCGTGGGGCTAATGTTATTGGGTTAACCACTTATTACTTGTTGGGCCCTAAATCTGGAGCCCAAGTTCCCAATACGGTTGAAATTACCAAAAAGCCCTTAGGGCTAATTACTCCCCATTTTCCTACTATAAATACCTCACTATTCATCAATATATGGTATGCTTTTTCTCTCCCCTTTGAACTAATTATCTCTAATTACAAATTTCTCGAATATATTAACTGACTTGAGCGTCGGAGAGGCTTTCCGGGAAATGCCCCCGGACAAGCTAACTCAGTTCGTTTTGCAGGTCAGTTGAAGATCAGTATTCGGACTTCTAAAACAACCGAAAAATCAACCTTCCGGTCAGGGAGATATCGACTCGATTTCTACGCAGAAACAGACCTGTGAGTGGTCGCACGTATACGGCCGTCACGCAGGAGATTTGCTATAAAATAAAACTTATTCAAAATAAAACTTATTCTAACTCTCTAAACATTAAGATCTATTACAATAGATGAGAGATAGAAACAGTTGAATAACAAATTGAACTCTTAAGTACAACTCAAATTAGGCGTTGCGTTGGGTAGGATAGATGTCTTGTGTAGAAGTGTTCTTCAGGTGTTGATGAAGGCCTTTATATATAACTAGTTTGAAACCCGTGCCAAGCACGGATAAATTGTAAAAAATTTATCATATAAAATTTAAATAAATTATAATGATTATGAGAAATATATGATTGGTTAATGAGTCAAAATGATAATGACAAAATGCAATTGACAATAAATTTTGATTGATTATTTGTATTTTACTTTTATTATTTTAAAAAATACCAAAATTCTATTTGGTTTATTGTTATTATAACATTTCATCCATGAAGTATAAGTAAAAAAATTTAGCTACTAATATTAAAATCCGTCCTCTATATTATATTTAGTGATTACTCTCAATTTCTATTAGGGGTTATCTAACTTACTTTGCACACTTAAAAGTTTTGATAACGTTAATTCCCCCAAATTTATTTTATATCAACTAAAAATACAATTTAGCTTTTGACCTAATTCTCTAATTTATTTATCTCGCGTATTGGTTTGAGCCATATTAACCAACACCAAAATAACTACATTCATATCAAGGGTGTAAATCAATTCAGATGAAGATATCATAACTCTATAAGATATGGTGGTTTGGGATAGAACAACTTCATATCTATACTATATACTAAATGCATTCTTCAGTATGACACGTGTCGCTTTCATATTCATTGTTTTCCCTTTAAAATTTTTCATTTAGCTAAATTAAGTAAGTAGAATAATTAAACTTGAATGCCCTATTATTTAAATCAATTAACATGTCAAATGGCAATAAAAAATTAGACAATATGAAATCAATATACGTATGGTCAAAATATTATTCTATAAAAACGGCAATAAAAAATTGGACAATATGAAATCAATATACGTATGGTCAAGTTTAATTTTAGAGTTTTAAAATTTAAAAGAATTAATGTAATGCAAAGACTAATTGTTCTCACACCTCAAATATTATTTTCTCTATATTTATTATGTTTACCAAATATCAGAATAATTTAAAATAATTTTATTTACATTTAAGAGATCATTTAAATATTTTTTGATTATCCGTGCTTGGCACGGGATTCAAGCTAGTATTCCTTAAAATTGTTATGGTTCTCATATTTTTCTAGTAACTTTATCTTAGTATTTTTTAATACCTATGGTCTTCATTCTTTCTCAATTAAATTTATTATTATCCCATAAGATATACATCCAACATTTTAGACTTTAATTTTCTTAATCTCATAAGCATTGATTATGGATATAACTTTAAGAAACAAAGAGAGTAGCTTATCTAAATTAAAAAGGACTGATTTGTAAATTACGTATCTGTTCCATTTGATTTTTTCATCAAAGAAAAATAGAGAATAGTTTTTTAAGAAAGTGGTAATAAATAAATAGAGAGAATGAATTATCTGGATGAAATTAAAAGAAGGTAAAAAATATGAATGAGACTAAAATAAAGTGGTGAATCATCGTCAAAAAATAAAAATAATGCAACTTAGTTGAGACGTATCAAAATGAAAAATACTGCAGATTCAATGGAACGGACGGAGTATAAAAAGTACACATGACATTGGAAGATGTCACTTACGTACAAACCATCCATTAAATGTAACAATTTTTAGAATGTAAATCTTTAATAAATTGCTTTCGATATTGTGGCGGGAAAACTTTTAAGTATCACAATTATCATCATATTATGGTTAAAAGCTTCTGATACTATGGTAAATCTTTAAGAATTTAAATGAACTAACACAGAATGTTATGTGAACTTATAAGTATCACAATTATCATCATAAAGCTAAAATCGGAATGGCCTTTACTTAATTAGGATAAGAATAACGTACAACCAACAGCCATATCAATAAAATATGTCCAAAGAATTTTAAATTTTTGTAAGAGTATTTCTTACAAAAAAGTTACTCCCACTAATTCTTTTAAGTTGTCCAATTTTAAATTTTAGACAGTATTCACCGCTCACTCTTAATTATAGGTTGACACATGACATTTGAAAATTTTCTTGGTTTCTCTTTTAGTAAAGAAGAAAAATTTCAAATGCCATGTGTCAACCTATAATTAAAAGTCTTCCCGCCTAAATAATAATGATATATAAGGTAATAAATAATAAGAATAGTGAATCATTGTAATAAAATAATATTTGTAAATTTTCAAAAAAAGTTTAATGTATTTATTAGATTGCCATTTTATTTATGGAATTAATTTGACATGATTGATTGATTAACTTGAATACCATAATTATTCCGATTTTAGCTTTATGGAAATAACATTCTGTGTTAGGCCATTTTGATATTTATGATGTGATTTAAATTCTTAAAGATTTTAGAATGTAACAATTTTAGGCGGAAAAACTTTTAACCACAGCTTGACATGTGGCATTGAAGATTTTCTCTGGTTTCTCTTTTAGTATATTAGTATAGATAGATAGATGTTGCCTCATATAGCCATTGTAAAACAGTAGGGCTTCTTCACCTTTAAATTCTAGGTGTTTGTTGCTTCAATAATCGGGCTCCAAAACCTTTAACCAAATTCCCATTTGAATTAGCTATCTTCTAGGTTTTCTTTGACTAAGTCCAAACCTGTAAGGTTAATTTCACAAAAAAAGAACCAACCTAACAATTTAATTTTATTTTCCTAACTGTACTAAATTAATCATAAAATCAATTTAATTAATAAATCCTTATTTAGAATGGCTTTCAGTTTTCTAGGATATATAATTTCACATAATAAAACTAAAGGTTTATTTCAATTTAAACCTAGCAATCATACATTATAATAAAAAGCTTGGAAAATTCCAAGTGTCAATTTTTAAGAGAACTTGCCAAAATTCACTTATTGACTAAAGGCTAAAGATATGACAATTGATCTTGAACAATATATTTACTATTAAAGTATCTTTTGACTAACATTTATTTATAGTTAATTTGAGTAAATTAAAGAATATAATATACTGCTTAATGTATTGTTGAAAATTTCAAAATTACAAAGTTAATTCATACATATAACTGTCAAAATTAAGTGTTTCTACTGCATATGTTTATATGTTAATTTGAGTATATGGAACATTTTTAGCCTTTTTTTAATATCATATGTTTATATGTGTCAATGTTAAAAAAAATCGTGCATTGCACGGGGTTTTACACTAGTAATATAAGAATAGTCTAAAAACCGGATACACAAATTTCGGAAGGCTAATTTCACATATTTAGGAATTATATTCCACACAATTTATACTAATCAAATTAACAAGTAATTTAGTTCATTTTATCATTTAAACCGTGCGACCAAAGTATGATTATTGATCCATTTTATTTAATTAATAAAAACATATGACAATATAATATTGACTATTTTAATTTATTTAAAGCCATATTTTGATCGACTAAACATACAGGATTAAACATCGATTAATACCAAATAAACATATAAAAAAATTCCTTTTTACTTTTGGGCCAATTAATCACATAAATATAATCACTTAACTTCTTGATTAATTTCATATGTATTTTGGATTATCATCATTTAAAGGAGTTGAGTCTTCGATCTCCTCGTTAACGAAAGTCAAAATCATATTTTCCTAAATCATATTTCTAAGTGCAAACAACATTTAAGTAATTTATAAAATTAGTTGATGTGCTCGTTTTAGAGCAATTTATTTCCCCATTAAAGTGTCGAGTCTCGCTATTTTATTTTGGTTTTATACATATTCCGCTCGATCTTACCTTGTTCTTGTGTCCGAGGTGTTTTAAGGTCATTTCAGGTATTTTCGGAGATTTCGAGATCAGTAGCATGAGTTCGAGACTTAGACACCACTATTGAAGATGAGACACGTGTATCGAAGCCTCTCAAAGCATTCCAAGCCACCCCCGAGAGCCTCACAAAGTTCAAAGACCTTGCGGCACTTCGAGAATACATTTCGAGGAAGAAATCAAGACATTTGACCACCCATTCGGTCGAATGGGGGCTGGTTCGGGTGAAGGGTACCCCAATTCGGGTGAATGGATCAAGGGCACTCAAGAAAACACGTTCAAAGCTACTGGAAACACCGAAGCAAGGTCCATTCGGGCGAAACCCTAGGTTTGAGTCTTGTTCTCTATTGCTTGTCTTCATTTATTGCTTTCTCCTTTGTTTCTTGTTGGTATATTTATTTCTTGTTTTTATGATTTCAATCATGTTCTCATTTACTTGCTTTATCTTAGTTGTCTCTAACATGTGTGAGTAGTTCCCTTAGGGGTTGTGGTTTGGTAAAACCCTAGGTTTGAGTCTTGTTGTTCATGTGTTAGGTTAGGGTTGAGGTTGTTGATTGATTGATTGATTGATATTCAATTCGAATCTTGTCCTGCCACTTTTTGGGAGACATAGGGCGGTTATGGGTCGTTCGTGTGGCTTATAGGGTCACAAACTTTCCCTCGTTATCTAGTGTCTCGATTGATCACCGTTTGATCTCCCTTGACCTAGCTTTCCATGAGTCCTTAGAACCCAACCTAGGGTGGATCCTTACCATCCTCGTTTGTCTCCTATCGTTTATCACTAGTCTTATATTTGCTTGTTGATTGCTTTCGTAGTTTAGTTCATATACCCTTTCACCCTTTAATCTCCCTAAAAGCCTGTTATCATTAGTCACTTAAACAAAAGATCACACAAGAAAATTATCCTCATGTAAAACAGATCATAAGCAAATTATCCTCATGTAAATCAATATTTTAATGTAACTTAAAAAATTAAATTAGTTATCCTCAAGTAAATCAGTAGCTTAAAGTCCTTGACGATTATCTCAAAATAGCAGCAGCATATGCTTATCATTTCATCAACATATATCATATAATAAAGTATTTATCAACTAATAAGATCATATGCAAAGTTTATCAACAAATGAACTATTCATCAACCAATAATAAGACATGCATAGATTATTGTGAATCAAGTATATCTTATCACTACTGCAATTTACATCTGAAAGAGAAGGTCTAGGACCCAACAATGGTAGAAAACAAGATGTAGAAGATGAGTAAAAATAGTGGATAAACAAGAGAACAACAAACAACAATCAACAATGTGTTTATGAGGTATCAAAAGATACCTCCCCCTCAAATAAAGTATCTTATCATTGATATAATCAACATTACACTCAATGACTCAACTTACAATAGTTAAGAGCTCACTCTTAACCCATAAAGGTGTCACCTTAAATGGTGAAACTTCACAAATGGCAACAATACAAAGAAAACACTCTAATGGCCAATGCCCTAGTTTCTCTAGTGTATTTGCCTCTCCTCATACTCTAATGAAGTTCTAAGGACCCTTATATAGCCCTAAAACTAATTAGAATAACCTAACACAAAAGGGCTTAAAGCCCACAAAAAATCAAAACAGAACAGAACCTGTCGCACGAAGTGGGCTGCTGCTCGCTCGGGTCGAGCCTCCTCGCTCGCCTGGTTAAGCGCCCACACAGAAGTCTCTACCTGCCTGATGCTGCTTGGCTCGATTGAGCCACTCATGCTCGATGGGTCGAGCAGCCTTCAAACCTTCCCAAACTTCGTGCCTTGCCTTTGTTCTTCGTTGCACCCATAGTTATCAGAATCCCAATTCTGATCTACGATTCTACGATCTTACGATCCAAAAATAGCGACCGATCCGGATCGTAGGTAGGATCTTGATTTGGTAGAATCGTGCGATCCTGCTTGGCTTAAGAATCTAGGTGGTAGGATCATAACACGATTCTACGATCCAACGATCCGACGATCCGATCCTACATTGGTTCTTTCAATCGTAAAATATTTTTATGTAATACAGATTTCACTTATGTACAATACAAAATAATTATATCAACACCTTTATAAAATTCAAGCTTCTCTTGATTTGCAACTTAAAAATGATTATTAAAAGTATATTTTGACAAAAATAATAGATGACGTCAAATAAGTTTCTTACTTACACCTTAAAACATACCTTAAAACATAAAAAAAGATAACAAATATAAATGATAATCAATAATACAAAGCACATCAATGCATGTTTGTAGGATCACACAATTCTACGATTCGATTCTATCGATTTCGATCCTACCCCCTCAACGATCCTAGGTAGAATCCCGATCCTAATAACCTTGGTTGCACCCTCATCACGACACTCCGAAGATCCTCTACACAAGTGAGATTTGGTGATTGCTCCAACAACATCTATAGAAACACTCCAAAAATGTTGCATTAAGACCCTTAGATGTTGCAATAAAGCTAATACAATATTTTTTAAAGTGCTGCCGTAAGTCGCGTTGCATTATCTAAATGCAACACTTTTAATAAGTTTTCGCAACACCTATTAGAAGTGTTGCACATATTTGATATATGCAACACTTTTTTCAAAATCAAAGGCAACACTTAAAATAAAAAATGCAACACTTTAAATAACAAATGCACACTTGTTTTTTATTCCTATAAAATAAAAGCAACACTTTTAATATCAATGGTAACACTTTTCTTATTTGCCAACAAAATATTTTCAACACTTACACCATCAATTGCAACAACTTTTCTTTTTCCCACCAAGATATAAGCAACACTTTTAATAATTATGGCAACATTTTTCTTTTTTCCCATCAAAATATATGCAACAACTTTTTGTAGCAATTGAAACATTTTTTTTTTATTTTACCACCATAATAAAGCAACATATTATACATACAACACTTTCACCATTATTGCAACACTTTGCAATGTAATTACCCACCATGATAAGACGACTAATCCAACACTACGATATCATATACAATGATGCCAAAATTAATAAAATATATAATATCCATAAGGTCGTTGTAGTTATTGCGTCAATAGAATACATCGCAACAAAAAAGTTCAACAAAAGCTATATAAAACTTCATTTTACAGTTTTAAAATATCTAAATACATATAACTATTAGTATTATAACATGTATTGTGCTATCTATAAATCAATACAATGCTTACAAATTACAATATTGAACTTGGTGGATATATCATTTGATGTCAAGATAATATCAAGTCCCCGAACAAAGATCAACATCAACCTAATAATAACATAATATGTGATCAGTATATGAAAAGTAACACCTTTTTAAGATGCAAACCACAACTAAAAAAGATTCCTTAACCTATTCAACTAGCCATAGTTCATTAAGTTTAGAAGATTAAATTAAACACTTAATTAAGACATTAGTTTATTACTTTTTAAATTAAAAATATAAATGGATTAATTTATTAAGAAAGATATCATACCGTAGATAATAACAAGTATTTCCTAGCAATGTCAGTAGGTAATTTATAAATGATGTTTGCCATTATGGTTTCGAACGTGTCCCTCATTTGATTCTCAACTTGTGTTTGCATTTGTTCTAGCTCAGACTTTTTCTTCGCATAATCAGCTTCAATTTCTTTTCGCATATCTTTTAATTTTATCACTTCACTTTCCATGTCTTTTTGAATGTCCTCAACCACACTAGCTTTGATTCTCCAGGAACTACATATGATGCGTCACTATTACCGACTTTTCTTAACTTTTTTATTAGTAAAACCCCTACCATATAACCTTCTATGCCCATTGTACTCCTTCCCCATGATAGCTAAAAAAGCATCAGTCTGGCCTTTTCCATCTTTTAAAGGCGTAAACTTTTGTATCGCTTTCTATATATTTCATAATCAACCATCATCAAAATTAAGCAAAAATCAAACCATAGCATGGTATTTTTGCATGCATTAGTAGCAGCAGGAGTAAAGAATAGCAAGAAATATATCATGTTTTTACATACCAAAATATGTCTTCTCCTTTCCGACTTCCATTAAAAATTAAAATAGGGAGTTAACAAAATATAATGTTGAATTGTTTAGCAATAACTACTTAGAAACAAAAAAATATTGTTCATAACAATAACAAATAGATCAAATAATGAACAAACATTCCATTTATCTCTGAGTAAAATTTTGGAAAATTCCACGTGGTAACCCTGAGGTTTTGGGTTTTCCATGTTAGAAATAATAATAAGAACCTTTGTATATGGCAATGGACTCCTTGCTTTGAATAAACCATGAAATGAACAACATCGTAATGAAGATTAGTTTGCGACGATAAACATCACTCGGAAATTTTGATATAGATTGAAGGCGACAACGATACTTTCCTTTTGTGATATTTCCCCCACAAAGGTACTTGGGTTATGAGACCGGAAATTCACAACGAGATACAATCAATCACATCAATCGATTAGTACGAATCGATTGAACTAAACGACTTTGTGTTTTGTAGAGATCAAAATCAGAAAACAATAAAAGAGTTGATCACTCTCCTTTACGTTTCAAGAGAATGAGAGAAAGATGACAGAATATTGATTCTAAGAAAAATAAGTTATTTGATATCCATGCACTCACTCTTATTTATAGAGTTGAAGTGTCACATGGATTCATCCAATCCATACATCAATTGATGATGTAACACATTTATACATAACAACACATTAGTTCATGAAACATAGCTTAGTTTCATAAACAATCACTTTGTTTCACAAAACAACTTCCAGAAACTTTCTGACTCGAAAATCTCTAAGTGCTCGAACGAGCAACCAAAGTGCTCGAACGAGCAAACCACCAAAACATCAAACAGAATGTTCAGAAGTATTCTGACCTGCTCGGAGCCACATGCTCGAACGAGCATAATAGTGCTCGAACGAGCAACCCAATGCTCGAACGAGCAACCCACATGCTCGAACGAGCACTTGCTCGTGATGCCTCGTTTTGGTTACGTTGTTACGTACTTGCTTAGTTTATGCTTTGTACATGTTTCTAAGCTTGGATAATGTCCTACATGCTCTAAATATCCAACATTCCACGTGATAACCAAAACTTTTAAAAAATCCACACGGTAACCCTGAGGTCTACCAAATTGTTCCACTGTGACCTTTTTGCACATAAAACGTTAGCAAAACATTAGCAAACGTTAATTTTGAAGCTTTAAGGTTGTTGTACACCTATTTATGCGACTCACCATTTCAAATGCCATCAGTTTCAATCTTTTTCCCCAAAATATAAACTCTAACTCTACCATCTTTGGATTTAAGGAATAAAAGATGGTAGAGTTGGGATTTATGTTTTGGAGAAAAATGTTGAAAGTGATGGCATTTGAAATGGTGAGTCGCATAAATAAGCATACAACAGCCTTAAAGCTTCGAAATTAACGTTTGCTAACGTTTTTATGTGCCAAAAGGTCATGGTGGAACAATTTCGTAAACCTCAAGGTTACCGCGTGAATATTTTAAAAGTTTTGGTTATCACGTGGAAAACCCAAAACCTTAGGTTTACCCCTTGGAGTTTCCCTAAAATTTTCAAGCATAAAGATTATGGTGAAAATCTTATGGTGTAGGTCTAGAAGGGATGACTTGAGTTCACTAACCTCTGAGTTTAAGGGACTCAAGGCGGAAATGAGCTGTTTTTTATGACAAACCTTAAGACCTTTGGATTTATTATGTTCTATAATAATGTTGAAGTGGGTGTGATAGCACCTGCCTTAACTATTGCTACTAGCTACCAATAACCACACTGTCCACATTGTAAATGTGAGTATCTTTTCTTATTACTGTATTTTTTCATTTTAAGTATTGTATTGTATAATTTTTTATTTTAGTTTTCTACTTTACTATTACAACTTTACTACTGATCCTGAACTGAAATAACTAATTAAACATTTGAATTAAGTATTTAAGAATACTAGTTGGTCCCACAAGTTACACTTTATAAATTTTTATTAGCAATAATACGAATGAAAATATTAGAATGTCAATATGTTGCAAAGGTGTGAAATATGCAAGGGCTGAAAATGTATATGCAGTAGTAAGCAACAACATCAAAGTAAGGCATGAAAACGTATCAAAGACTTTATATGTTCAGCCATGAGGCATGAAAATATATGAATAATTGCAAGCCTCTTTGTGGAACAATCTCATTTCCCTAGCCACATGTGGAAGGAGCTCAGCAACAGACCACAATTTATTAGATCAGATAATGAATAGTAAATTGCTACTTGTTTTTTGTAGTTATCATTGAGCTATTACTATAAGTTGCAAACTATAAATAAACTTTTAAATCAATTGTTTCTGTGGGTATTTTTTTATTTGACAATAACGCAATCAAGAAAAGGTACCCATTATGGATTAAATTGATTTCGATTGAACTTGTGGCTAAAAAAGAATAAAATTAACCTTGTTGTTTTTGAATTTGATTGGTTAGTGTTCTTCCTCCTCCTCCTTTTACTTGTATTTATGTTCTTCAGTTTTTTGTGATTCTTGATTAGTTGGAGGGTTCATTTTTTGTGTATACTTCTATTAGGAAATTTGTGTTTTCTAGTTATCTTAAAATCTTTTATCATTTTTGTGTTCAAGAGAAGTCATATTTGATGAATTTCCTTGTTTGCTATCAAGTTTCTATCTAAACAAGTTCTTTGTTATCGGTAACAATGGTCAAGTTGTACATTCGACCCCTAAACCCGCTTAGATAGTTAGATGGGAGTCACTTTATGGTGTTAGGGTAATGTTGGTGGTGGTGAGGTCAGAATTAGACAGACAAAATTTTTTGTACTCAAGCAATCAACTATTAAGAGGAGCAAAATTCAAGATTAAAAACTGGAAAAAAGTATGGAGATCTATCCAGAATGTAGTAATTTTGGGGGTTAAAGTTCCCAACCTCAACTCTCTCTGCAACTGTTTGAGAAGTGATTTTAATAAGATCACCTAGATAAATAAGGCACGATGATGCAATTAAATTTAGAGAATATCCTTTGGCAATCATTCTTAATTACAAACCATATTCCAAATAATTATCACCATACTTTTCTTGGGTGAAATTAAAGGGCCAAACCCAATCACCTGATTTTTGTTGAATTGAAGGACCATATATAAGAAATTCAATTGACATATTACTAAGCCCTAAAAGTCTAAAATCACGCTAAAGATTCATAACAAATGTATAATCCGACAAAAGAATAGCTCAACTCATTTCAACGATTAATCCAACAAAATATGGAACAAATGATATTACCTCTATGGGTGTAAGCTTTTTCTTTCCACTAATTGTGTAAGCATTTTCTTTTCACTAATTTTGTCATACTTCTGCTTCTTAGGATCCGTACTTCTGCTTCTTAGGATCCCAACCCGTACAGTAGCAACAAGATTCTTTTTTATATACAGCCCTTAAGGCTGTATATATCATTTTGCTAGTTATAAAAATCATATAAAAGTTAGAGGCAATCATCAAACATGGACACATCTATTCAATCAAGCAAGCAAAGAAGAAAATAGAACCAAAAAGAAGTTTGTCTCAGCACAAGCAGGGGCGAAGCCAAGATTTTGAATTAGGGGGGCAAATTGTTGATATACTAGAAATTTTTTTTACTATATAAAAACTAGAGGTGTTAGAAACAGACACGATGGCTTGAAATTTACACGACATTGTAATCGAATCCGATTTGACTCGACTTTAAAAATGGTTTACAATTATGTAAAAACAATATGGACACAAAATCCGATTTCAAGCTCACCCGAAACACCTAACCCGAAATCAACAATGACCCGAACGAACACCATAAGACACTAGTTATGCTATGAAAATATTAAAATCATATAAACTGAAATGAACTTGAATCATTGCAAAAATTATATTTAACAATAAATAGAGTTGAAGCTTCCTTATAATTATTATTTTTCAAAAAACTAAGTGTTTTTGACTCTATATATTTGCCTAATAATTCTCCAAAAAAAACACTATTAAAATTAAGATAGAAAAATATAAACACACACTAAAAAGGATGAATGTTAAATTATGAAAGATAAATAGTAATGACATTATAATATAAATCTATTAGTCTATAAAAAAAAATTGTTCAAATGAGGATTTGATCCCTTAATAGATTACAAATGTGTTACTCCAACTATTAAGCTACAATAATTTTTGTTATATTTTTACTCTCTTTAAACTATATATCATATTAGTGGGGGTCCAAATCCAAAATTACAAAAGATAGCATTTTCGACAAGGGGGGTTGGGCCTCCGCCGGCCCCCATGTGGGTTCGCCATGGCAACAAGGGATAATATCACACGAAACTACATTCAGAATTTTACTCTAAACAAAAATTCGTAGAGAATATTAAATATCAAGTGCAATTTACTAAACAAATATTCCAAAATTGATCCAAAGCCTCAACTTCAACAGTATTGGTCATTTCAACATAATTAGGCCCACTTTAATCAATAATTAAAATCTATATGTCCCTTCTCTCTCTAGAGTTAGGGTTTTCTCTAGCCTCATGCTAGCCGTCTTCTCCGTGAGGGAGTTTTCATTCCGGTAATTTCTGCCGGTTTTCTCTACTGTCCTTCTCTTTTCTCTCTTTCTCTTCTTTCTGTTCTTGTACTGGTTACATGGATCCCATAGATACGATTCCTGTAGTCAAGGAAAATATTTCAAAGGTTTTTGTAGAAAACCCTAATGAGGATGCAAACGAAGATTTGGGCCTGACTAGGGTTTTTAATGACGATAATTCTGAGGAAGAACCCCATAACAGTGACCCTATTGATAACGAAAATAACATTGATGATGAAGAAGCTTGTGAGTGGCTTGACGATGGAAATGAGGATGAAGAAGATCGTTTATCCTTGAGTTTGATTGGCGAATTGTGGACCGAACGTTCCCTTAACCCTACAGCCTTTATGTCGACAATTAAGAACGTTTGGATCACACAACATGGAGTGGATATTAGTATGATTGGCAAGAATACTTTCCAATTCCAATTTTACCATTGGAAAGATAAAGAGAAAGTGTTGAATGGGCAGCCATGGCACTTTGATAAAGTCGCGCTTCTTTTGACCGATATGAATGCTGCTCAAAAACCCTCGGATCTGCAATTCTACGCTCTTCCTATATGGGTAAGAATCTATAATATTCTTTTTAGGGGGTGTTTTAATGAAAATAATGCTAGGGTTCTTGGGGAAAAAATAGGTGAATATATAGACATGGATAAATCTGAGAACATTGGTATGGAGAAATCCCTACGGATAAGGGTTCGCTTGGATGTCCGCAAACCTTTGAAAAAACATGTTAATCTTAAACTCCGTGGGGGGGGGGGAAGTTTGTCAATGTGCGGTTAAATATGAGAAATTACCTCTTATTTGCTTTTACTGTGGTATGCTTGGACATGGAACCAATGAATGTAAAGAAGCTTTTCGTGAGAACTCACCTGTGAAAAATTATGGGAATTGGTTGAAGGCTTCTCCTTGGAAGCCTATGAGAAATGAATCTGTGCAAAATGAGGCTGTGAATGATAAATCCTGTAGTAGAAAGCTTTTCTTCACGAGGAAGTTAGCCCAAAATATTCCCACTGAAAACCCTACAAATTGTATTAAAACTGTGACTACCCTCCTTGATAAGGTAGTCATTGGGAATATTGACGTGTCCATCAATGAGGTTATCCATGTTCCTAGGAATGAGAGCAAAAAGGTGGTCCAGCATGATGAAGTGGGTAGTGGAGACAAGCGACACGTGGGGCATGGCATTGTAGAGTGGAATAAAGAAGTTTGTGTGGGGCCTAGTAGTGTTGAATTTAATAAAGATGTTTGTGTGGGGCGCATAAAGGACAATTCTCTGTCTGAAACTAGTACTGATGCCACAAAGGAATTAATTGAAGCTCCTAGTACTAATATTCCCAGTAGGCTCAAATTACTTCTTGCACTGCAAAAAGAGTCCAAAAATGGAAGAAATTGGCTAGGGGACAACCTCACAGAAACAGTGCTCCTATCAATTTTAAGGCAGCAGGTGAGAAAAGATCAAAATCAGTTGATGATGTCTTTGATGATGATATGCTGGATGCAGAGGAAAGGGGAAATCTTAAAAAGCGAATTGTTCCCATGGAGGTTGACACATCCCAACAGGGACACTCTGAAAACGTGGCGAGCCCCACGAGATGGGCTCTCGGTTCTCAATGAAGGCTACGATGTTTTGGAATTGTCGAGGGTTAGGGAGCCCCTCGTCAATTAACGCACTAACGTCGCTGGTGCGTAAATTCTCCCCCGAGGTTCTTTTCTTGAGTGAAACAAAAAGTAACAAGCGGGAAATTCATTTCATTAAAGAGAAGCTTCGGTTTGATAAATGGTATGCTGGGACGCGAATGGTAGAGCAGGTGGATTGGCTTTGTTTTGGATGCAGGATGTGGACCTTCGTATTTCGAGTATGGGTGAACATTTTATAGATTGCTGGATTCATGTTAATGAGGAGAGGAGGTGGAGACTGACTGGATTATATGGCTGGTCTGATAGTGGCCAAAAATACAGAACATGGGATATGATCAATGCTCTTGGCAGAGAGGAGAGTGGCCCTTGGCTAGTGGGTGGGGATTTCAATGAGGTTCTTCAAGAGTCTGAAAAACGGGGTGGTGCTCCTTGTGACTTCAATAGCCTGTGTGCATTCAGAGAGTGCTTGGACTTGAATAATCTTAGAGATATGGCTACTGATGGTTACCCTTATACATGGAGAAACAATAGGACTGATGGTTTCATCGAGGAGAGGCTGGATCGTTTTGTTGCAAATTCCGAATGGCTTAGTCTTTTCCCTTCAGTCACTGTTGAAAATGTAACTTGGGATAGCTCAGATCATAGTCCCATCTTTCTTTGTTTTAAAGAATGTCCAGAGGAGGAGCGTCGTGATGTTCATGAAGATAGACCATTCAAATTTGAAGCTCGATGGGTTTATCATGATGGGTTCGATGATAATATCAGAAATTTTTGGGGCAATTCGAATGATAGATACAGGGGGCAGTGGTGCAAGGTTGTGGAAGACTGTGGGGTTCAATTGAAAAAGTGGAATAAGGAAGTCTACTTGAGTTCTCAAAATCGTATGGGCTGGCTGCTAAGGCGTCTCAAAAAAGTTCGAAAGATGGCTCCTACCCAGGTGGTTATTGAAGAGTATAGACAGGTAGAACATGAGTTGAGGATTCTTAGACAGCAACAGGAGATAGCTGCATGGCAAAGATGTCGCCCCTTCGCTCTTCGGGATAGAGATAAGAACACCTCTTATTTCCATACAAAAGCATCTATTCGTAAACGCAGAAACCGTCTCAAAAGTCTTGAAGATGCTAATGGAGTTAAACAGCGTTCTCCGGAAGGTATGAAATCTGTGGTTCTTCAATATTTTTCTTCCTTGTTTTCTATGTCGAGGCCGGAGATTACTATAGACCAATTGGGTTTCATTGAGCACAAAATTACTGATGCTATGGAGGATATTCTTACTCGGCCTTATAATTGCGAGGACAGCGAGGCAGCTCTTGCTGAGATGCATCCTTGTAAGTCCCCGGGCCCTGATGGGCTTCCTGCACTGTTTTATAAGAAATATTGGGATTTGGTTGGCAAGGATATCTGTGATGTTGTGTTGAATTTTTTGAATAATGGTCATATGCCTGTTGATTTGAATTATACCCATGTAGCCCTGATCCCTAAAGTAAAGAACCCATCCAAGATGACTGATCTCAGACCGATTAGCTTATGCAATGTGTCCTATAAGTTAATCTCCAAAGTGCTGGCTAATAGACTGAAGGCCATTCTTCCCGATATTATTGATGAAAATCAGAGTGCTTTTGTTCCGGGGAGACTCATAACTGATAATATTCTTCTGTCTTCGGAGGTCTTCCATTATATGAACCACAATCAAGCTAAGAAACGAGGGTTTATGGCTCTCAAGCTTGATATGAGTAAAGCTTATGACCGAGTAGGGTGGGATGTTATTGCTTGTGTGATGATTAAGATGGGGTTCCCTGCTGTGTGGATTGATAGAGTCATGAAGTGTGTCACTACGGTAAAATACTCGTTTCTTGTCATTGGAGAGGTGACGGATGTTATTGTTCCTGAGCGGGGTTTAAGACAAGGAGATCCTATCTCCCCATATTTGTTCCTTTTGTGTGCTGATGGGTTAGGTGCTTTAATCAAAAGGGCTCATTATAATAACACTATCCATGGTGTTCGCATTTCTCATAATGCCCCCTCGATTTCTCACCTCTTTTTTGCAGATGACAGTATTGTTTTCGCTCGTGCCAACGCTCGTGAAGCGGAAGTTATCCTTGGCATCTTACAGGAATATGAGACTTTATCTGGTCAAAAGGTCAATATTGACAAATGTGAAATGTCCTTCAGTAATAAACTCCCTCAGGATACTAGACGCAGGATCAGTTCGGTTTTGGGCATCAAGGAGGTTCTCAGTCACGACAAATACTTGGGCCTACCAACTTTGTTTAAACGCTCTAAGAAGATATCTTTTACGGGTATCAAGGATCGTATTTGGAAGAAACTGCAGGGGTGGAAGGAAAAGCTGCTCTCCAAGGTGGGTAAGGAGATTCTCATTAAGGCCGTTGCCCAATCAATCCCTACCTATGCGATGAGTTGTTTCAGACTTCCCTCTTCTTTCTGTGATGATGTAGAGCGCATTATTCGTAATTTTTGGTGGGGTACTTCCACCTCGGACCGGGGGATACCTTGGAAGGCTTGGAAGGATGTTTGTCGCCCCAAATGTGATGGAGGTATGGGGTTTAGGGATTTAAAACTATTTAATAGCTCGCTTCTTGCTAAACAACTATGGCGGTTGCACTGCTTTCCTAATTCCCTCCTTGCTCGTTCTCTTCAAGCTCGTTATTACCCGTCTTCATCTATATGGGAAACAAAGGTGGGTTTTAACCCTAGCTACGCTTGGAGAAGTATATGGAGCTCGCGTTCTGTTTTGGAGTTCGGGGTTAGATGGAGAGTTGGAGATGGTCGTAGTATTAAAATCTAGAAGGATGCTTGGCTCGATGGAGATGGTACGGGTAAGCTTATTACCCCTGTGAGAGTTTTTGATCAACATGATACTGTGGATAAGCTGCTGGATTCTTCTAATCATCAGTGGCGTGCTGACATTGTAAATGAGGTGCTGTTTCCTATAGATGCTGAGAGGGTAATGAATATCCCTATAAGTACTACTGGTGTTCCTGATATGAGGGTGTGGATTGCGAGCAACGATGGATTGTTTCGAGTTAAAGACGCCTATTCTTTGGCTCTTAATGCCCAATTTGAGACGTCTAGTTCTAATGGTAGCGACCCTTTGTGGAAGAATCTGTGGAGCCTCCGAATCCAACCCAAAGCGAAAGTATTCTTGTGGAGGGCAGCATGGGATATTCTTCCCCATGGACATAATTTGAGTAAAAAGGGTGTGGACAATGTGGGCAGCTGTGGTCGTTGTGGTATGCTGGAAACCAATACACATGTGCTTAGAGATTGCTTATGGACCAGAAACCTTTGGAAGCAGATTATGAACCCGTCTGACATTCCTCATCATGGTACCTTCAGGGATTGGCTGGGTTCATTCATGAGTAACAGAAGTATTCAGGAGGTTGAACTATTTGGAGTTTGTGCTTGGCAAATTTGGTGTGCGCGGAATGAGTAGTGTTTTGAGAAGTTGTATGTCTCCCCTGAGTACTGCTATTTGAAAGCGAGGGATATGCTGTCAGAATACAAACGAGCCTCTTTGCTAAACCCACATGAGCGCAATCGAAGAGTTGATGTGAAGTGGTGTCCTCCCAGCGTTGAATCAGTGAAAGTCAATGTCGATGCAGCCATCAACCTGGTAGATAACAGATTTGGGATTGGCGTCGTGGCACGAAATAGCAGTGGTGCTGTTCTACTGTCAGCAGCGAAGACCCTCTGGCCGTATGTTTCTGTGGAAAGGTCCGAGCTTGAAGCGTTCCAGTGGGCTGTGCATCTCATTGAGGAACCGAATTGGAGTTCAGCCATAGTCGAAGGTGATGCTCAGAATGTCGTGTCTGCTCTTCAGGGGAAGTTGTTGCGTGGCTTCCATAATCAGATCATGGTGGAGAACATCCGGGCTGCTGCTGTGAATGCCCATCAATTATCTTTTAATTTCTGTTTTAGAGAAGCAAATAACGTTGCTCATCGCTTAGCAAAGCGGGCTTCTTCTAGTGTCTGCTGTAATGTGTGGTTTGATGGCGGTCGTCCTTGGATCATGGATATTGTCTCTTCTGATTTAGCTATTTAATAATATAGCCTCACATTGATCTTCAAAAAAAACATAATTAGGCAGTAATAATTTAAATAAAATCCATCTAGTAAGAAATGGCTCATAAATATAATCAAAATCATCGGTAACGGCGCAAAGAGAATGTTTGGTTCCTTTTCCAGGTTGCACGACGAGAAGGCCTAGCTTTGTGATTGCGGCGACCCTTTCCACAAGGATCTCTTAATTTCTTTCGGGTATTATTAAATGTCGCCACCCTTTTTATTTTATCGCCACCCCTTATATATTGAAATTTCAAAATTGCCCCTGATTACATTTCAAACCCTTAATCTCTAACATTTCTTTAAAAACTTTCTTCGAACACTCATTGAACTAAAACAAGTTAAAACTAAAAATTGAATTATAATGGCCAACGAAAATGAGCATCAATATGATTGCGGAATCGATATAATTGTGTTAAAATTTGAGACATATTCACTCTAATTGCTATAACTTTAAATAGAAAAATCGTATAATTATAATATTTGAGGCATTATAACCTAGACTTCAAGATCTTTCCAATGATATATTATATGCCCAATTCCGATAACCGAGCGAGAAATGACGATTGTTTGAAGTTTATTTGTGCTGAAATTTGATACATGTTCATTCTTTTGGTCATAACTTTTTATAGAAAATTGTATTAGTGCAAGGTTTGCGGCATTAGAAACTAGACTTCAAGAGCTTTCTAACGACATATTATATGCCCAATTTTAACAATCGAGCGAGAAATGAAGACCGTTCAAAGTTTGCAGTAATTTTTAACGATCAGACCATGGTCCAATCGCACAAAACGTGCAATTCCACCATGGTCCAATCGCACAATACGTGCGATTCCACCATGGTCCAATCATAATAGTATGTTCTAGAAACGATTATGACACATGTCGACTTCACAATAAAAATTTTCCCGCTCTTTTCATGTTCTTATTAGGCAAATATTTTTTTTGGTATATTATAATAGCTTTCTTATTAGATTTGTTTAATAGATTAGTAACAAAAGATTTTAAAACTATATCTTATTTACTAATTTTTACCATATACAATCAATTGAGATTATCTTTTAATTGCAATGGATAACTATCGGATAACATATTAATTATTTATGAACAAAATTTATTTTCATTAAAATATCTTTTAATAAATTAAGAAACGAAATTCATCAAATACAACCCAATTTCTAACCGTGGGTTTTGTGAGCAAGCTATTTGATTTCTTCCATTTTTTTTCTAATAAATTTACTTCATAACACCACTTACTAATTCTCTAATATTAGTTAGTTGAAGAAAATCAAGAAGGAGCTTAATACATCACCTTAATAACTTAAATTATCATTTTTTTGGAGCATTGTTGGGTATTCTTTCGGGTACTTGAAATATCATCATTTTTGAGATCCATACTTTAGCTTGGAGGATCATACTACCTATTTTCTTTAATGTTAGTATGGTATAACTTCTTATCTTACTCTTTATGTGAAATTTTACATTATATTACTTTATTATGCAAAGTATGAGATATATTGAGTATGTTTAAGTAGGAAGTTAGTTTAAGAAAATTTTGATTAACATTAAATTTAGTATAGTTATTGCTAAAAATATTTTACATTATGATATGCTAAAAAAAAATTTGCCTAAAAAGAGCATGAAAAGAGCGGGAAATTTTTTTTTTTGAAGTCGACATGTGTCCTAATCGTTTCTTCATTAGTATATTGTATAGATTGTATAGATAGATAGAGCTCCCTATTATTAACTTTGAAACAATAATAGATTTTTTTATACACATCTTAATATAAAACTTACAAAACAAAACATTAGAAAAATCTAAAAATATTAGTCAGACATTGGTATATGTAAAATAAATATGGGAGTATAAATTCATTTGAGATACTAATTTTAATGAATATAATTCTTACCAACTAAAAAGTTATGATTGGTTAATTCTATACTTATTATAATATGTATGCGTGTTTTATGATTTTTGATGATAGTATATTTAATATTTATACAATGAATTATTATTATGATTATAAAATTGCTTTTATATGAAACTTTCACCACAACTATAATATATTAGATAGATTTCCGTGCCAAACACGGTTTATGAACTATTTAAATAAAAAGTTACTAATTTTATATAAGTAATTAAGTTGTTATATGGCTACTAAATCATATTGAAATTATAAATTGATTTATTATAAAAGCTGTAAAAGTATTACTATTAGATTGAGATATATATTATTAATATATATAAAACATAATCATAAAATCATGCACTAAACAATATAGATTATAAGTAATTACATAAAAATAATAGAAAATTTCAACACATAAAAAATAATATAAATAATAATTTAAATGTTTAATGTCTTTATAAAACCTTAAAATAAGTTTTCAGCCTAAAGAACATACTCCCTCCAGTCCTTAAAGAAGTTTCCATTTGCCATTTTGGGATGTTCCAGTTGTTGTTCCCTTAAAGAATCTTTTTGTTAATGTCACAAATTTTAAACAAAAATAACCTTATTCATTCTGATTTAATATTTTAATAATACTTATGGTCTCCGCATATCTTTCATTTACTTCATTTTAACACTTTTATATTCTTTGTGGTCCCTATATATTTTCCACTAACTTTATAAAAATATTTTTTATTAGTTATGGTCTCCATATTTTTTCCTCAAACTTTTATTTAATGTTTTTTTAATGTTTATGGTTTTTACTTTTCCTCCATTAAATTTATTATTTAATAAAATAATATTTCTATTATTTAAAAATTCTATTTTTCTTAATTCCCCTGAACATTCCTTGTGGGAACTTCATTAAGGAACGGAGGGAGTATTATTTTACAATAATAATCATCTTATAACCTAATTTATTTATTTATGTGTTATAACTTTGTCAAACATAGGTGATATAATTATGATTTTGAAATTTGTTTCACCAACATCTTTTTCTTATTATTTACTTAAATAATTAATGTATAATATATTTAATCTGTGTAGTTTTTTTAAAATAGCCATGTAAGTAGTGTAAATGATTATCTATAAAAAAACTATTTCAAAATTAGTTTCTTTTCTTAATTTATTACAAAAATATTTTAATGAAAATAATTTTTTTACATAAATAATTAATATATTATCCGATAATTATCCATTGTAATTAAAAGATACTACATATCTTAATTGATTGTATATGGTAAAAATTAGTAAATACTTAAGATATAGTTTTAAAATCTTTTGTTACTGCTCCCTCCGTTTTTTTTATGTTTGTCCACCTTACTATAATGGTTAGTTTTAAATGTTTGTCCACTTTAGAATACTTTCCATTTTTGGAAATCTTTTTTTCCAAATATACCCTCATAATCTCTTCCATTTTCCCAAATATACTCTCTCTACATTAATGACAACAACAATTTTATTTTTTCCTTTATTTTATCTTTAATTTAAATGTCTTTTCTCTCTCATAATACCAATACAATCATTACTTCACATTACTATTTAATTAAAATAATACCCACTTACTATAAAGATTCTAATTTTCTTAATTTGTGTGAAAAACTCATAATGAACAGTCTTTTAAAAACAGAGGGAGTATTATATTAAACAAATCTAATTAGAAAGATATTACATGATATGTAAAAAATATTTGCCTAATAAAAACATGAAAAGAGCGGAAAATTTTTTATTGTGAAGTCAACACGTGTCTTAATCGTTTCTTCATTAGTATATTGTATAGATATATTGTATAAATAGATAGATTGATATTTTTCTAAAAACACTCAATTCAAAGGTACGAAATAGTATACTTTAAATATATATCTATCATAATTATATTGATTATATAATTTTAATGAGAACATTTCAACTTCATAACGATAATATATGATTATATTTTTGTTTAAAACTAAGAATACTTTTATATCTTAATACTAACGGATCCGTGCATTGCACGGGTTTTTATACTAGTGTAGTTATATTAAGAATGGTTATGTTAGAATTATAGTTAATATTTATATGTAAGCCTTTAAATTAGTTTATAAAGTTGTGTGTTATTTCATGAACATTTTTTTAATATGGTTATGCTAAGGATGTTGTCATTATACTTTATCTTTTATATTAAAGCTTATCCTTAAAGTTAAATTAAATATTTAAGTTATTGTGTAAAAGTTTCTATTTTTTTAGTTTTTTTATATTAGTTATATAAAATTAGAACTTACTATGATAAATTAATTAACTTAAGTTGTTTTAAGTGAAAAAGGCCAACAAATGAGTCATAGGCCATTCGGTCACTATCATATAAAAAAAAGTGTTATTTACGATTTTAAATTATCACAAGCTATTTATGATAATAATAAAAATAACAAGTTAAAAAAAAAGATTTATTTGAAAATTTTTTGTAAGTTATTTATATTAAAGTGTTTTCTTAAATACATGAGATTTTATAATAAAAAGTAACTTTTGTGATACTAAATAGCTAGTTAGTACAAAATATTTCTTTAGTTGACTATTTGACCAAAATTTATGTAAAATTAAAGATGTAAAAGTACTTATAATAATTTTTTTTTTATTGGTTTTAGAGTTAGAAATGTTGATTTGAGAACTTAGTTCAAGAGGAATAAACCTTTTAGTAGCTACTTGTAAAAAAAAATAAAAAAAAAACAATAAAAAATAATTTGAAGAATATTAATAGAACATGAACTTAATGTGAATTTATTTAACAAGTAAACTATTAAATATAAAGTTTTAAATAGAGTTTAATGAGTCAAAATTTAGTAGCTAACTATAAGAGTATAAAGGTAAATTTAATATTCTAATTAAGAATCTTATTAAATAAAGGAAGTTACCACCTAAGTTGGTCAAAGCCAAAGTCAACATTTAGTAATTAAAATGTGATGTGCTTGTGTGAAATTTTCTATGTATTGATTGAATGACCCTGATAATAAGGTAATGTCGAACCATGGACCGACATGTAAAATCTCGGCGCCCGTGTTAGCCGGCACGTAAAATGCGGTGTAAGACAAGGGGTTAGCTATCTATCCTGTAGAAGCTCAAGCATAATTGTATTGGAGGGGTGACGACTCCCGCCACAGTTAGATGTAGGGTTTCGGCCTTAATCTAGCCAGACCCTTACATATATCAGGTGTCATACTGTTGTGCTTGTTGATCAGTGATAAAATTGATTATTGTTGATGCTATGAGTCATGGTACGATTATGAGTATTAACCAACTGAACTTGCTTAAGTATTAAGATTACCGAATTGTATAAGTGGCAGTAACGTACTTCTGCCAGGGTTGAGAATGGTATCTTAATGACTTAAAAATATGGAACAGTAAAAGAATATGGTAAAAGTATACAGTGGTCAATTAATTATAAGTTCCTACCCTATTTTTATTTTGTAAATTTAGTGTATTATTTCCGTATTTTGAACTGGATAGGAAGTTATGCTCGGCGTTTAGCGCTGACCGATTCAATCAAATGCCAGTTCCCCCGCTTGATAATAAGACCCCATTTGACATATTGCATCAGAAACCTCCTTCCTATTCTCACCTTAGGGTTCTTGGTTGTCTTGCCTTTGCTAGTATTCCTAACAGAACTCATGATAAATTTGTCAATAGAGGCTCTCCTTGTTTATTTCTTGGCTATCCTTCTAACCAAAAGGGCTACAAATTGTATGATCTTTAATTACTACTAAAAAATGTTTTGTCAGTAGGGATGTTAGATTCCTTGAGCACATTCTCCCTGTTTCCCTACCCCTTCTGTTGCTCCCTGTTCCCCTCCTATACTTATTACATCATCCTCTGATTTACATCCTTCATCTAATCCCTCTCCTCCTTCTCCTTGTACAGGTCCCCCAACCTCTACAGGATCCACTCCTACTATTCTAACAAGGAGATCCTCTCGTATTACCACCAAACCAATATGGCATTCTGACTATGCCATGCTCAGTATCTCCCTGCACCTGTTCAGCCCACCAAAGTTCACTCTACCACAACTACCCCAGTCTCTCCCTCATATTCCTGCTTCCTAACTCACTCCCTACAAACCAAAGATCCTACACATTTCCGGCAGGAAGTCACTCAACCTCAGTGGGTTGAGGCTATGAATGAGGAACTTCAATCACTTGAGTTAAACAACACTTGGGAGGTCACTGACTTACCTCCTCAGAAAAAAGCCATTGGATGTAAGTGGCTATACAAAACCAAGTTCAATGCTGATGGAAGCCTTGACAAATATAAGGCTAAGGCTTGTTATCTTGGGTAATCATCAACGCCCTGGGGAAAATTACAATCAAACGTTTGCTCTTGTGTCCAAAATGACCACAGTTCGTTCTCTCCTAGTTGTGGCTGCCCTTAAAGGGTGGAACATCCAACAAATGGATGTCAAAAATGCATTTTTGCATGGTGACCTTGAGGAAGATGTCTACATGAAGCTACCTATGGGGTATTCTCATAAAGGATCACGCATTCAAGTATTGTCAAAGGGGGCGCAGTATTTACATCCTCCCTCCACCAAGGTGCGTAAGCTTCTCAAATCTTTATATGGGTTGAAACAGACCCCCAGACAATGGTTCTCTAAATTAAGCACTGCTCTCCAGGCTCATAAATTTGTGCAGTCCAAAACTGACTATAGCTTGTTCATCAAACGCACTTCAGACAATATTACAATCATTCTAGTTTATGTGGATGATCTTCTCAAAGCAGGGAATGACTCTGATGCTATTCAGTCTACAAAGTCTTTCCTTAACTCTCCCTTTCACATGAAGGACTTGGGGTCTGTGCGCTATTTCTTAGGGTTGGAGGTTGATCATACCCCTCAAGGCTATTTTTTGTCTCAAAGGAAGTATATTCATGATCTTTTACATGAGTATGGGCTCTCTAAATGTAAACCTCTACGTCTTCCTATGGCTGCTCATCACAAGTTACATCTCACTTCTGGTGAGCCTCTGACTAATCCTGAGCCATATCAACGTCTGTGGGCAAGCTCATTTACCTTACTATTTCTCGTCCAGATATCTCATTCACAGTCCATGCCCTCAGTAAATTCATACACAAGCCTACAGCTTCTCAGTATCAGGCTGCTCTTCGAGTTCTCAGATACCTCAAAGGGTCTCCAGCTCAAGGCATTTTATTTGCTCACTCTTCCTCTGCCACCCTTACTGCCTACTGTGATAGTGATTAGGCTGGATGTCCCTCTACTCGCAAATCAACTACTGGCTTTTGTATATTGCTTGGTCACTGATGTGCAAATTTATTTTAACCGCAAGCGCACGGTGTACGTGTAGTTGCGGGTCGAACACAAGGAAGCTTGGGACAATGGACTTTATGATTTAAATTGATTATGTT
Organism: Amaranthus cruentus; assembly: GCA_019425755.1. NCBI lineage: Eukaryota > Viridiplantae > Streptophyta > Magnoliopsida > Caryophyllales > Amaranthaceae > Amaranthus > Amaranthus cruentus. The sequence continues at coordinate 7,629,070 of CM033466.1, forward strand.
GCTAAGGGAATGAAAAAGATTGATTGTTTGTGAACTAACAACTACAAATGCGATAATTAAAATGGGTTTAAGCTATATGATGATGAAATCTAGGGCGTCGGGAATCCCCTAAAGTCTTGCATGATCCAATTCTCATTAGTGTCTATGAAATGTCGGATTAATTGTGTGATTAAATATGATCTTGTTAATCTCAAACTCTCGCTCTGTTGATTAACTATTAGATTTAGACCCTACTAATTCAATTCTCACACGTTAATTTTATTGAACGAATTAATAAGAATTTAACTAAAATTTACCCTAAAGCAAAGTCGATCCCAATCTCACACGCTAGTTCTATTGACTAGTCCGACAAAGCATATTTAATTTGGGGTTAATTGGCACAATTTAGTCACTTTAATCCATAGTTTCATAGACACATCCAAGAATTCATTCATGCTCAACTAATAGGTTCAAACCCTAACCCTAGAAAATGGATCTACTCACTAATCATGATGAATGCAATAAAATATTACTTCAAAATCTAACCCTAGAAGGAACTACACTTTTTATTAAAGGATGATTAAAAGATAAATCTAAAGTTCACTAGAAAAGATTGAAACTAAAACAATAATTCAAAAACAAAGGAAGTTAAAGAACTAAATAAACTTACAAACTTGAAGGAAGAATTATATCTCAAAGGCTAGATTGGAGTTCTTGCAACTAAATTAATACTAGAGTAATCAAAAAGCTAGATTAATGAAAAGCTATAGGAAAAACTAAGAAAAAGTAGGAGGAAAAAAAGAGAGAGCCTTAATCAGAATTAAGGGGAGTATTTATACTAATGAGGAGATTTAACCTAAAACCCTTGAGAAAAACCGGGTGGAAAAACGCGTGTAGCTGAGCCGGGGGAACCGTCGAGTCGGCTGTCCCAAAGGGGTCTTCACCGCCGAGTCGTGGATTGCTTCTGGAAAAATGTGGAATTTGGGCAGCCTAAACCGCCGAGTCGGCGTCCTGACGAAAATTCTTACCGCGGAGTCGGCGTTTGTTGGCAGAAAGATTCTGCTGACTTTAAACGATTGTCATTTCTTGCTTGGTTATCGGGATCGGACATATAATATACTGTTGAAAAGCTCTTGAAGTCTAGTTTCCAATGCCGTAAACCTTGAATTAATGCGATAATCCTATCAAAAGTTATGGCCAAAAGAGTAGACATGTATCAAATTTCACCTCAAAACTTTTGCATTAACAACACTTTTCTACTCTTTTGCTCTTTTACTCTTCATGGCTTGACAAAATTGATAGCTTGATACGTTCTTTGACCATTATAAACATGGTTAGCACCAAAATCCACAAAAATGACTCAAAAGTACTATAATTCACCCATTTGGCTACAAATTGGACATGAAATACCGAAATGGAGCAAATACGCATAAACCAATCCTTAACCGCCTCTAAACACCTAAAAGGAGCATAAATAAGTAAACGATGAGTGCAAATAATTGCACTTATCAGTCACTCTCCTATCTCCTGGAAAACTAAGCGTCAAACAATAGTAGCTCGTAGTAGTGCTGAGGCTGAATATAGAGCCATGGCCATGATTACATGTGAGGTTTTATGGGTCAAGCAACTCCTCAAGGATTTGGGTATCACAGAATGTGCTCCTACTCCTCTTTTTTGTGATAATCGTGCTGCTCTAGCTATAGCTGCAAATCCAATATACCATGAACGTGTCAAACACATTGACATTGATTGTTACTTCATTCGTGACCAGGTTGCTTCCAAATCCATTGCTCCCACTCACATTGCCTCTTCTCATCAACTGGCTGACATCTTTACTAAGGTTCTTTCAACTACTCAGCAGCAGAATCTCATGTCCAAGCTTGGTGTTCATGCTTCCACCAATCTTGAGGGGGAGTATTGAGCACACTGCTTCTTAGTCTCTCTCATGCTATGAAGATTCTCTTTTTCTGCAGAATTAGTTATAACAAATTTGGTGCTCATCCACTCTCTGTGTGCCAGCTGTCCTTAAGGAATTTTTGTACTGCTTTTCTAGAACTTTTGAGCCCTCCTGTGGGTCTTATATATTTCCTTGTACTGGCTTGCTTTCATGATGAAAAAATACAAACAAAACAAAGAGTACCATCAATGTGCGTGGGTATTTCATTGTGCATCACCATGAGCAGAATAAGAAAAGGAATACACTAGACCTTCTGTCTTCAGTTATATAGATATTTTATTGTTTGAAAATAACTATTATCCATTAATAGTTCATATGATGTACTATTTTAACATGTAGTTAAATCATTAATAGTTCGTACTGTAACATAGGCACAACTCAGCAATAAGACCCATAAGAGAGTCTCAACTGTTGGCCAGTAAATAATCGTCTGATCCGCACCCACCATTTGAAATAGTAAAACGTGTAAAAGGGAAGTGCATACTAATGTTTTTAGATGCAACACCCTTCTTCAGCTTCAATGGATCTCGATTTCTAATGTCCTCTACATTGCCAGCCTTTTATGTATTTATTCTAGATTGTTGCTTTTTTTTTTGAAAAGTTTCTAGCAACTCTTACATGATAAGCTTCATTTTGCATAGTCTTATCAAACCAATGTCCTCAAACTGTTTCGATTGTTGATTATTTTTGTATTATCCACAGGTTGGAGTTGGTATTGACAACGATTCTGTTAACGTCTTTCATGATCATAGCGTGTCGATCAAAGGAACTGAATATCTGTCCTGTTTGGCGAATCAAAAGCTTGGTGGAGTGCCTATATTAATGGAGTGTGTGAGATAAATTGTATTCCTTATACAAAACACTTAGCTTCAAGTTTCTTTTATCTGCATGATATCAGCTTGGGATGCTAAAAACTTTCTGCTGATTTTTGTTTATAGAAACTTGAAATAATGCTAATGATATTTCTACTTGTTTGAATTCAAACGTGTACAGCAACATTTGATTGTATTAGAAGCAACACCATTAGAGCCAAATTTTGAGTGCTACATTGGGTGGTATATGCCAAAGGCTTGTATTATTAAACTGGGATACAAATAACGAGACTCGATGAGGTCCAGGTCCAACTACAAAAAGATTTAATAAACAGGTATGTCCCTTAGTAGATTTCTGTATAGTGCTGCGAACAACTTCATATGATTGTTCAGAAAATGGTGAAGGTTATGTTTGCAATTAGGGAGATTCATCCAAGGTTAAAGATGATCAATAAATATGGCTGTATGCTATTGATCTTCCTCCATCTTGAATTGCTCATGGTTTTGGTTGTGTAGCTTATATAATCAATAACTATTTACTAATACAAGTAATCCTTCACCAAACAACTCTTAAGGAGGAATAATAGATTTGAAATGAACTATGATTTATAAACAAACAAACAAGTCATGAAGTAGAACACACTTTACTATTTTAGTATCATGCCGCTTCAGAATCTTAAAAATACCAATATTGAATACATTTTCACACCTGTTAATTCAAACATAATCATACTAATTCATAATACCACCAAGATATTAATTTGTGAACTTTCCAATATGTTTACCTCTAATTCATACTAATTCATAATCATACTAATTCAAACACTATAAGGGTATGTCGTAATTTGTTATGTTATTATGTTTATGGTTGATAATTCTCAACTAAGCTTGGACTTGTTTATATGCATGTGTATGTGATCTGTCTGAATGATTGTGAAGGTCTTCGATGTCTTGTTTCTTGCAGTGTAAACTTAGCATAGTCTTTATCTCTTTACGGTCACATTATGATTGTTCGATGTCTTTATCTCTTGCAGTGTAAACTTAACATAAATTTTTTGGAGGGTCTTCTCTTCTTTACGTAACAGATCCTGGATAGTGATGGGAAGAATGTGGCTGTATTGGTACAGCGTGCACTCTTGTACGAGAGTATGGAGAAATATAGGCTTGGAGCGGAAGACCTTAGAACTGTGATGAAAACTGATCCAGGAAACAGGATCGCACAAAGTAACATTCATCGTTTGAACAAAATGGCTGATTAGTGAAGGTACGTTGCAGAAATTTTGAACTTACGCATTTGTTAGTAAGTGTATACCTTCACATCGACAGAGATACGAGTTATAACGATTATACTTTGCCATCCATTTCTTCGAGGGCGTTATATATAAAACTATCACGCGTTCATTTCTTTTGAGCTTGTTTACCAGTTCACTTCTTTAGCTTCTTTTTCTCTCTTGTATTACTGGATTTCAAAGGTGCTGTACTACTAAATCGAACAGTCATGTTGTTTGATAAAAGCTAAATATAGATGCTGTTTGTATACATCAGGTAGCTCTCAAGTTTGAGCATAGGAATAGCAAACGTTGTAATTATGGGCCTCCGTATGAATGGCAAGTTTACAGGTGAGCTTCTTTTTCTTGCTGCAGATTCTTCCTCTTTGACTGGTTCTCCTACTTGTATTGTATATGCTTGTTGGCAAGTTTACATGCTTGTTTACAGGTGAACTGATGGTGTTGAGGTATGTTTGTGAATTGTGATATGCCTTCATTTCTTGATACCCTTTATTTACAGTTTTGCATTTTATTTTGTGAGTTGAAACCTAACTTTGAAAAATTGACAATGAAATGCAGAGTAAGAACTTGAACTCACACAAGCCTGAAATTGATTATTTGATATGCTTTAACAGATGTTCATATTGTTAAAACATTTGAAATGAATGAGATTATTTATCAAAAAAAAGCATTGAATATGATCATTTTCAACATATTTTCAAATATAAGCGCCTAATACTCCAGAGCACAGGTTCGGGTCTGTTCGCACTTAGTAACTGCGAACAGAAATAAACTGGTAAAAAAAACTCAAGTGTCTGTTCGCACTTAGTAACTGCGAACAGGTCAAACAGGGTCAAACAGTGTGAAAAAGTGAAACAGGCTGTTCGCAGTTACTAAGTGCGAACAGGTCAAAACAGTCAACAGGTCTGTTCGCACTTTGTAAGTGCGAACAACCTGTTTCACTTTTTCACCCTGTTCGCACTTAGTAAGTGCGAACAACGCAAACCTCAAGTTTGGGAATTACACGCTTATATTTGGAAATAAGTTTAAAATGGTCTTGTTCTATGTTTTTTTTTTATAAATATTCTGAGTTCAAATTTTCCATATTGTTACTGATAATGGAAACAATTTTTTAGGTGTTGAGTATAAGTTGAGAGTCCAAAATGTGCTGGGTTTGTATTGTCCTTATTATCGATCTGGACTTGGTAAAATATTTGTGATGACAAATTTATTTGAACTACTCTTTCGGTCATCTGCAATTTGTATCGATTTATTTTTTAAATTGTTTTATTTATTTTATATTATTTTCTTATTTAAAACTAAATTTATCATTTTTTTTTAATTTCATTTACAGATTTATTAAACTTTTATCATTTATATTTGGGTACACCATACTACAAATACGCGGTTGCTAGAACGGAAAAAAAAAGACGATTATTGCGGAATAGATCGCGATATAGTTTTACAGGATGATTATTATGTTTAATAAAAGTATGTATCATTGTAATTAAAAATATTAAAATAATTTAGACTAATTAATGCAATTAAACAACCATCTTTCCTTATCATGAAGATATCAGGCTCGTACATTTAAGTGTTAGAAATGTTCAATAATCAAGTGAATATTTTGTATGTCGTTTAACGTAATTAAGTCAGTATACAACGAGACGTTGATTTAGTTTACATTGAGTAACATTTATGTCTTACTAGAGACCAATAAATGTCACGAGATTTGTATTTGATAGTCGTCTGAGCTCAATGTCGCTAATCCTATTGGGTCACACTATATCAATGTGTGAGACCGTTTTGTGTGTTTGAACTTATATAAGTCTAGGTTCATGTGACTAATCTGGTTGGACTAGATAAAAGTCATAATTCTATTATTTAATCTAATTAATGGTTATATTATGTAAGTTTGTAACTCCTATTTTTATTCTTATATAGTGGTATACTTAAGGAGAATATTAATCCTCATGATAATTGTTAGGATTATTGGTGACTTGAGTTACCAAGTAATCATAACAAGATTAAGTTAATTAATCTAGTATGTTAGTGTATTAAGAAGAGGACAATTCACTTTGGTGTGATTGGTTGTTTGGGAATCAATGTAGTACACTAGTACAATGTACTAAGTGGTAGTGGAGGTGTGTATACTTGTTGGTGGTGTATTCTTGGGCTCCAAGACTTTTCATTCAAACCATGGGATTGGATGCAAGGTAGAGTATCAAGGTGGGGACCAAAGTACAACCAAGAGGGACCAAGAAAAGAAGCAAACAGCAGCTGGCAGCTGTGGCTCGACCTGGCCACTCGATCGAGCCAGGGGTCGAGCGAAGGCACTGGCAGGTTCTGCCTCTTTGTCGAATGCTGTACTGTTTTGGCATTCCAAGCCCTAAGCGGCTGCCCCTTATTTTTCCTATATATACCCCATATGTTATATGTAATATGTGCACCAAAGTCTCATCTAAGAGCTACCTTCTAAGCATTAGTTTTCTCCCTCATTAGCTCCTCTCTTCCTACATATAACCTTCATTGTAATTCCTTCAAGTTCTTGTATTTCTCCTATTGAACACATTAATATAATCCTAGGCTAGATGGTGGATGTAGCCAAGTTGGTGAACCACCTTAAATCCTTGTGTTGATTATTTATCTTTATTTTAGCCATTCTTAATACTTGCATTATTATTTTTTTGTTCCTAATCTTTGACACAACATAAACACACATTTAAACTTCACATTTGATCCTTGAGTGAGGTCCTTAGCCTCCCCTTTCAATTGGTATCAGAGCCAAGGGTTTATTTGAGGTTACTTGAAGTGTTAGTGGTGGCCATTTGAAGTCAAGATGTCAACAATGAAGTTAGACATTGAGAAGTTTGATAGGAACACAAATTTCAGCCTATGGCAAGTTAAGATGAAGGCTATTTTGATTCAAAATGGTGTTCATAAGGCACTTGAAGGTGATGAGAGGAAGCCCATTGGTCTTAGTGAGGCTAAGTGGGAAGAGATGGATGCTAAAGCTTTATCCGCCATACAACTTTGCCTCTCTAATGAAGTTTTGAGGGAAGTTGTAAAGGAGGTAACATCTAAGGGGATTTGGGAGAAGTTGGAATCACTCTATATGGCCAAGAGTGTTACCAATCGATTACTCTTGAAGAGTAGGTTGTATGATCTCCGGTTGCAAGAAGGTAAGCCTATGAAACCTCATCTTGATGAGTTCTACTCTATTGTTTTGGATTTACAAAACATTGATGTTTCATTTGATGATGAAGACTTGGCCATTCTCTTATTGTGTTCACTACCACCTTCTTTTAAGCACTTTAGAGAGACTTTACTTTATGGTAGAGACACTTTGTGTAGTGAGGATGTTAGGAAGGCTTTGACACAAAAAGACCTTATGGACTCCCAATTTGCACAAAAGGTTTCCAATGAGTCTAATAGTGATGCTTTGTTTGCTAAGGAGTCAAGTAGGAACAAAAGAGGCATGACTTGCAATTATTGTAGAAAGAAGGGCCATCTTAGAAGAGATTGTTGGAAGTTAAAATCCAAACAATCCGATGATTGCAAGTCCAAAGGAGCTAGCTCCGCCGAGGCTAGTTTTGTTGAAGGTGAATATGATGTTGGTGCTCTTATTGTCACAAGTGAGTACAAGGGTGGTGATTCTTGGGTTTTGGATACGGGTTGTTCTAGCCATATGACTTATAACTCTAGCTTCTTCTCAACTTATCAAAAGGTTGAAGGAAGAAGTGTCATTATGACTTATAACTCTAGATTCTTGGGCACGATTCGTTAAGATAATATGCATCATTGCCCAGAACACACTTTGTATACAAATTCCAACTAGGCATACATTCTTATTTTGAATGAAATTCAACCTTATTTTGAAATAACAAGTCATTAACTTCACTAAAAATGAATAAGGTAAACTAATAAGCTTATCTAAATATCATTGATATAAACGACTAATCAATGAAACATAAGCACATAATCAACTAATATAAGGTAAATACGGTAACTCGTAGCTTAACTAGGATGTGCATAAAAAAATGTAGCCTTTTACGCAACCCATACTTGCAACATTTGCTCCTACAACCATAATTCATGCTTAAAATTACAATAAATAACATGTTAATCGTTAAGCCACAACAAATTCATTACAAGGGTTCATTACAATCATCGCAAAGATCGTAGGCATAAGCATGTAAATTTTATGTGCAATACTAATCAAAACGCATGCGTATATAAAATGCACCTAACCCATGTCTACCCATACTCTCAAAAACAGTTCAACTTCAAGGCAAAAGGAATAAGCATAAAGAAAACACGAAGCGTTTAGGAAAGATAGGAACCACTGGCTCTGGTAACCACCTGTAACACCCCTGAATTTCCAACCCTCTGAACGAAACCAAAACCGAAAGAGAACGGAGGAAATTCGGGTGTTACATTTAAAACAAAATAAAAGAGAATAAAAGATAATTGAAGTTTGATTAAAGAGTTTTTAGAAAAAAACTTTCAAACAAAATTCTACGAAAATTTCGGCAGCATCTGCCTTAAATTTTAACGCACCAAACGAATCAACAAACAATAAACCGTCATGAGAAGAGGCATTAATAGCCTTGTAACAAAATCACGGCGGAATGATCATCGCCAAAACCTCTGTCGACATGCTAAGCATGGATCGTGGTTCCTATGTAAACACTTGGGTTTTCCAAAAACATAACCAGCTATACAAGCCATTCAAGATACTTTAACGAAATATAAAACGAAATAAATCTTTGCAGCGGAACAAATTACATCAAAAGGAGGGCACGCCTCAAACCAAAAACATACTCAATTACAATTCAAAACACATGAAGCGTCAAAAATAGTTAGAACATGGCACGTGTCAAGATTCTCACTCAATCCCCCCGTATGCAATGCAAATAAACTCCAAAAAACCTGCAAGTGCTATCTATGATACCCCTACTTCTCAACGTAAAGTCATAGACCAACGTGTCATAGCAGGGCCATCAAAGACAAGCCATCAACAAGGAAACAAACAGTACACGTCAGTAACTAACAATAAATTATGCATACGTAACCAATAAACAATTTCGACAAAGCAAGGTGAGGAAGGTATCCAAACGTGTAAGCCTCTACTCCACCTATTTCTCAATTCTATATACTTCTCAATATCTTCACCGTCTTCTATCTCTTCAATTACTTTTATATATCCTCTTATGTGACTAGAGGCCACCATATTGGGGTTTGCAAGACCCACATGGCAACACCTCAGCCAAGGACGGTGACGGCCATGCCGGCGCCCAATGGCATAGTATGATCATACCCCCGTACAACGACCATATATAGACGGTCCATGCCTCCGGGAACTAATCCATCTGGGGTACCAATCCAGTGGAGTCACAGTAAATATCCAACTTAATGTCTCTTCAAATAAGGGGACTTATTCCCATTTAAATCTCATACAATCCAACATTCTAATCTTGCGATATCAAAACTCATTCTCTACTATGTCTACGGCTGATTCCCACTTGTAGCACTAACTTAATAATATTTAATAGCAGTTCATATCCAACATAGCTCATATAATATTGCTACGCAGAGAAAACATATTCAAGATACAAGAATTAGCTACTGCGTGTACTTACCTGCAACTGCAAGATAATAAGTCGCAAAAGTCACTTCGAAGGAGGTTCTTAAGCCCCTCTTATGAACCGGGCACCTATACACGTTAACAGTAAGACTAATAAGCCTACTTCACATCATTTAAGAAGCACTGACTTCATATAAATACACAATCAGTCAAACAAGTTTCGATTCAAGTTAATACGCATTCTAAACGCACTTATGCAATAAATTCAACCCATGTTCACACATGAACCATGCCATCAATCCCAATCGAACTATAACATCATATTCTAGTCAAGTTTATATCAAGATATGTTCAAGTGAAAGGGGCACAACCATACGCTTGTGCGTTATAGTCAAACTATTCATCGGAAAGTTTAAGAACACGTAATGTATGACATTACACTTAATAACCATCATATCACTTATGGTAGTAGCGATTTATTATATTTCCAAGGATTTTAGAGTAAAACGATTAAGAGTAAATTAAATTTGTAGCTTGACAAATTAATAACGATTCGTATAACTTGGGTCAAAGTCACAAAACTTAGCAACACAATTGAACATCTCAATATAACAATCAAGCTCAAAACTAACCACCTCATCAAACGACTATAACCATGACAATACTTTCATTAATGACAATCACGACCTTAATTTTTCTCAGTAATTATTATTATCATTTACTCTACAACAATGGGTATCAACAATACTAGTCATACCACCATGAGTAAAGTCATATAAACAATAACTAGCCACCATTCATCAACCATGTCACATAAACAAGGCTTACACAAGATTTTAAATCAATAAAACACCATCCAAACCACAAAAGTAGTACATACTACTTCTAATTCATCCAATCCTAACTAATTCAAGTTCAAATTACACTTTCTAATATCTACTCACTTTAAATTCTATCAACATATTACTTAATCTAAACTAAGATTCATGAATTTACCCAAAATATTACATTTAAATTCATTATAATATAAACCCTAAAACAACCATAACTTATTTATGTTCAATTTCAAACTCTTAACTTCTTACCAAGTCAATTTAGAGCATAAAACAACCATTAAAATTAAGAATAACATCAACAATCATATAACAATTAAAAATTACAAGAAAAGAAAATAACATTAAGGAGAAGAGTTTAAATAGCTCACAAAATAAGAAGAAGATATGTCTTACAATGGGAAAATAAGAGAAGAGGGAGAAGGAGATGATTATGGTGGTGGAGGAGAGCCCAAACGGCTGGGACAGCCGGTGCTAGGCAGCTCACGCTGGGCTGTACAGAGAGACGCTGGGGCCGCCCGGGCCTTGGTGAGTGCGCAGCACGGGAAGGAAGAGCGCTGCTGGCCGGTGGTTGCTCGTGGTGGTCACGCCTCAAAGGTGAGGGAGATTGGGGTGGTTCACGTGAGAGAGAGGAAAGGGATATGGGTTTTAGTCTCTTTGAAATGGAGTGACGGCTCCTATATATGTTTTTTAGGGTTTCATGACCTATCATGGGTATTGGGTATTATTATTATTATTATTATTATTATTATTATTATTAACCCTATATATTTATTTCAGATTCTATGATATAAAACTCGTTTTTGTGTGCCCACACATTCTAATTAAAATATTATAGTTAATCGTTTTTTTAAATATTTTTTTTTTTTTTTAATATAAACATATGTTAATATTTAAATTCGTTTACAAACGAAACTTATTAAACTACATTAAAATTAATTTAATATAATTATAAAATCCCTAAAAGTTATTAAAATATTAATTAATGAAGTCAGAAAATCTCGGGGTGTTACACCTCTCTTCCTACATATAACCTCCATTGTAATTCCTTCAAGTTCTTGTATTTCTCCTATTGAACACATTAATATAATCCTAGGCTAGATGGTGGATGTAGCCAAGTTGGTGAACCACCTTAAATCCTTGTGTTGATTATTTATCTTTATTTTAGCCATTCTTAATACTTGCATTATTATTATTTTGTTCCTAATCTTTGACACAACATAAACACACATTTAAACTTCACATTTGATCTTTGAGTGAGGTCCTTAGCCTCTCCTTTCAATAATTAAATATTAAAAACCATAAAAGTGCTATTGAATAGGTGGAGTAAATTAAGCAAAACTATTCAATAAGAAAATGCATAACGGTTTTGATTGATATTCATTTGGAAGCTAAATAAGATAGCTTATAAAGTGAAGAGTTGGATATATAAAAAGAAAAACAAGAGATTTTCCATGGGTTATTTTCTAATAAAATTGAGAGCACCTGTAAATTATAATACAAGGTTTTACACACAAAATTAGTTTAAGAATTGTTCTTAAACATCGTACTAGTATACGAGGTCTCACAAGACGTTGTAGGTGGACTATACTAGAGAAACTTCATTAGCGGTTCTTGTCTCGTGGTTATTTTTCTAGTGGATTCACGCTACAAAGGTATAATTTTTCGTCATGATATTTATTTGTTTCATCTCATGTCAATAATTGGCTCTTGGGAACGTTTTAGTTTTCCGCATGTTAAAAGTTAACATTACTAGAACCCTACATGAACAATGCTATACTTTGTTTTTTTGGCAAAAGAATGCTCTACTTTGTTTTTTTGGCAAAAGAATGCTATACTTTGTGATTCTTTGATTTTGCTTATTGTTACTGAGCTCATTTAATTGATGGGTTCTGGAGAAAAGTGCAACATTATTCAGACCTAAACTGATTGTTGCTGGAGCAAGTGCCTACGCACGACTGTATGATTATGAGCGTATTCGAAAGGTAGTTCTTTTCTCGTCAGTTTCAGCTCTATGATAAACTAAAATTGAAAGGAGAGGCTAAACCTCACTCAAGGATCACAAGTATGAAGTTAAGTTGAGTGTTTATGTTATGTCAAAGGTTAGGAACAAAATAATAATGCAAGTAATAATAAATGGCTAAAATAAACTAAAATAAACAAGACAAGAATTTAAGGTGGTTCACCAATGTGGCTACATCCACAATCTAGCCTAGGATTTATATTAATGTGTTCAAAGGAGATAATACAAACTTTAAGGAATTACAAATGGAGGTTATGTGTAGAAGAGAGGAGCTAAATGAGGGAGAAAAGTAATAGGTAATAGCTCATTTATAAGAGGAGTAAAGTAATAATGTGGCAGCAACAAAGAATGGGCAGCAACATGTTATGAGATGCGTACAGGGGCAGCAGATCACACACCAAGCAAGCAGCTGTTGGCTTCATTCATGGCTTCCAATGAGATTCCCATGGTCCCCCTTTGATCCCTTCATATACTTGTATCTTGTCCTTGCCTCCTTGGACTTAATAGGGAGTACTACAACTTCTAAACCTTGCACTCCAAGCATACACACAACCAAGTTTTCACTACCATTAGTACATTGTACTAATGTACTAACTTGATTCCCAAACAACCAATCACAATGTGGTACTTGTGTCCTCTTCTTACTTACACTGACATGCTAGATTAATTTACTTAATCTTGTTTTGATTACTTGGAACCAAGTCACCAATAATCCTAACAAAAATTAAGTTCAATAATTTTCATCACAATCCACCTAGCAGACGAAGGCTCTAGTATAATTTATCATTCCTTGTTTAATCCATTGAGTACGATGACTCATCTCCAATTCTCCAATCTCTTGCTGTAACAACTCGACTTATCGGTTGACCAAATAAGACAGGTTATCACGGGGTTTATTTACCCAAAGAACTCAATCATCAAATCATAACTCGTGAAAGGGATCACGAGGTCTAAAATACAACGGTAACGACTAATCTAAACCCAAACATCTAGACCATAGTCCGACATAATCATACAACTAACCATAAAAGTCCAAAATAGTCAATATAATCAATTCAACTACACACTTAATAAAGTTCAATACAGACACTACAACTTTAATGTATACATAATTTCAAAACATCTTCCAAGTACACTCTAATCTCCTCTGTTATCTCTTCGTTCCCGACTGTACCGATCTGTAAGCAATCTAAAAGATGGAAACAATAGGGGGTCATGTTTAACTTAATGAGAAGTAACAATCCAAAACAACAAAACACAGTAATTCAAATCATAGGTTTAAAAGCAACATTAGTTTCTTAGCTACATCTATATGCGCACAGGGAGTCTAGTTTGAGAGGTGCCCCATAGTTTGAGAGGTGCACACACGGAATAAATTATATCTTACTGTATTTTATTTTTTGTTATACATCCAATTACTCAAATCCTAAATTCTAAATTCAAATCTTAAGGAATAACCATATATTAATATAAACACAAATCTTAAGAAATAATAATATATTCATATCATGCATATAGTATACCATTTAAACTTAAAAAAGAACATCAACTAAAGAATTTTAATTTATTCCTCAAGAATGTAACATAGAAAAACATTATTCCAACTTTTAAACCCGGGGGTCTATCCAAACCCCTTTTTTTTTTTTTTTTATTTCAATTTTTTAAAAATTTTTAATATATATATAAAATTTTTAATTTTTAAATTTTTAAAAGGGGGGGGTTAATAAGGGGTATAAGGGGGCAAGGTAAAATATAAAAAGGGGGGGCGTTGGGCGGCGGCGTTGTTGTTTTTGGGCAAGGGTTAAAAAATGGCCCCTTAAGCATAAGCAAAAAAAGGGGGCCCGTTAAGGGGTTTTGGGGGTTTTTTGGGGCTGGTTTGGTTTTTAAAACAACGGGACAAGGCTGCTGGCTGGGGCCCCCTGGGAAAGCAAAAATAAAATTAAATATTAAAAAATATATATATATATAAAGATATATATATATATATTAAGTATATAATAATATTTAAGTATAATATATATATATATAAAAAATATATATTATAAGGATTTTTTAAGGGGGGAAAGAGGGGGGGATGGGTTTTTATTTGGGGAAAAAAAAAGGAGGGAAGGGAAAAAAAAAAAGGGCAGGTTTTAAAAGGGAAAAGGGGGAAAAGGAGGGGAAAAGGAACAAGGGAAACACAGCTAATTTTTTGGGTTTTGGAATTCCAAGGCTAATTTTTTAAGGGAATTTTTATTGTTATTTTGGGGGTATTATTTTAAAAAATATAAAAATAAAAATTAATATTTATATTATATATATAATAAAAGATATATATAATTTTATATATAAATTAATTTTAAAAAAAAAAATATTTTTTTTTTTTTTATATATAATATTTAAAAAAAATAAAAAAAAAAATTTTTTAAAGGGGAAAAAAAAAAAAAAGGGAAAAGGGTTTTTTTTGGGGGAAATTTTTAAAAAGGGTTAAAGGGTTTTTTTCTGTTGCTTTTGGTGGTTTGGGGGTTTAAGCTGGGGGGGACAAGTTTAATGCTGGCTGCTGGGGGTTTGGGTGCTGGGGTTTTTTAAAAATTTTAATAATATTATTTATTTTTAAAATAAAGGGGGTTTTAAAAATATAAAATTTATATAATTTTTTTAAAAAAATTTTTAATTTAAAAAAAAAAAAAAAAACCCTGGGTTAAAAATTCAAATTATTTCCCCGTTTTCCCAATTGGGACTTTTAGATTTTTTATTTCGAAATCAAAATTAAAACCTTTTTTTCCCCTTCTTATTTTCAACACGCTTTCCCTTGATCCTCCCCCCAAAATATATATATATATATATATATATATATATATATATATATAATTTTTTATTTTATTTATTTTTAATAATTGGTTTTTTTTATAATAAAAGGGAAAAAAAAAGCAAAATTTTTTAAGGGGGGGGGTTAAAATTTTTTTAAAGCAAGGGAAAAGGGTGGGGCGGGTGGCGGCTTTTAAGCGGGGCGGTGGCTGGTTGGTTGGTAAATTATATTATAATATATAATAATTATAAAATTTATTGTTTTAATTTTTTTTTTTTTTAATATTAAATTATCCTCCGCCTCTTTTTTAAAAAAAGGGGATAAAATTAAATAAATAAGAAAGTTTTAAAAAAATTAAAAAATTAATCGTAAAAATTAAAAAATTAAAAGTAAAGGGAAAAAAAGTTCCATAAATCCAAAAATAAAATCTCGAATTTTAAATTTTTTTTAAAAACCAAAACCCAAATTTTAAAAAGGGCCAATATATATGATATATATATAATAAATAATATATATATAATAAAGTTTTTGGGAAAAAAATATATAAGGAAGGTTTTTTAAGGGCTTTTGGGGGGGGGAAAAAGGGGGCAATTGTTAAAAAACAAAAGCGGGGTTTTTTTATTTTAATCGTGGGGGGCCCGGATTTTTTGGAGGGGCGCAAACTTAAGATTTCATTTTTCCAAAAAAAATTTAAAAATTTAATAACACAAATTTATTAGCACAAAATAATACTCTTATTCATTACCAAATAGCTTTGTTCATAGATAACAAAAACTCATAAAACGTGAATACAATAATCATGCGTTGAGACGAATCAAACAATTACTATGTTTTAACATTGTGATTGATAAAATACAAAGAGTTTTTTTTAAATCCAAGCAAAGTAAGTTAGGGAAATAAACATTGAATTTGAAAAGGGAAACAACAACCAAAAACTTGGGGGATGGTTTTAGGCCCCAAGATAGTTATATACTTAACACGCTGGAGCCTTGGGCTGGAAGTGTGGATTCAACACAGACTCTCCTCACACATGGTGCTATATATTCCACTTAAAATGAAGGGTGATTGAGATTCAACCCCACCCGTCGACCGGGTTTTGAAAGCCAGAAAATAACTCAACCAAAGTTTTTAAACCCCTTAGGCCCTCAAATATGTTATATACTCTAACAAAATTGAGGCTAATATATGAGAATGTAGTAATATTTTGTACTACCTCCTATTCAATCTAAATGTCTCATTTTCTTTTTCGGCACTATTCACTTATCACTCTTAATTTGTATTTCACTCTTAATCTATAAGTTAAAACATAATCATGTGAGATCTTGTTTGATTCGTCTCAATACATTGATTATTAATATCAAATTTTTATAATTTTTAATTAAGAATAATTAGAGATATTAAAGTTTGAACTGTTGTCTCGACAAGTGTGAAAAAACTAAATGGGACATTTAAGCTGAATAGGAGGGAATATAAATTAAAAGAAAATAAAAATTATGAATCTAATGTATATTAGCCAACAAGATCATTCCAAACATTAATTAATGATCAATAATTCCAACTAGTAAATTGGCATGAGTTCCATTTTACAAAGGTTGCATATGCAACCCCAATGTACAAGCTAGGTCCGCCCATGTATATATATATATATATGTGTGTGTGTGTGTGTGTGTGTGTGTGTTCCTCGAAAAAAAAATAACAACAACAATAATTTTTTTTTAAAAACCAGTACTACACGTTTTTTTAAAAAAATAATATAAACCACACAATTTTCTTTATGTGCATTATTACAATTTAAGAATTAAACAATCATATTATTATCATTTTTGTTTTCCTACACAAAAATCAAGAGTCATAAAAAAAACATACACTATTAGTTTTAAAAGAATTTGATCATACATATTATTTATTTTTTTTCATGAATATAAGATGTAGGAAAGTATATATTAGTATAATATTCTGATTTATTCTGATTAGGAGGATTATTAGGCTGATTGCATAATTTATATTGTTTCCTTTATTAGTGACATATAGCTTGTATATATAGGGATCTCTGTAATTATTATTAATCAATACAAACAGTATTCTTAAAACCCTAAACACTAGCCTAAACCTTTTTTCCGCATTACTTGTTTCATGGTATCAGAGCCGTAAGGCAAAATCCGGGACCGGAAAACCTTTCTCAGCCTTCATCATTTACCATGGCTGACTTGAAACTAGATCCAAACCCAGAAAATAACCAAACTGTCACAATGAGCCAAATTGAGCAAATCCTGCAGATTTTCCAGCAAATGAACAGAAAACAACAGCAACCAAAACCAGTACAAGTATCGCATGAAATGAAAGTGGCAGAAAAATTGAATTATCATAACTACACAAAATGGTGTAAGTTTATGACAATAGCCATTGATGATAGACAGAAACTTGAGCACATCACAAAAGAACCACCGAATTCCACAGATCCGGCGTATGAGCAGTGGAAACAAAAGGATGTAATTGTCCTTTCTTGGATTATTTCAAATATTGAGCCAGACCTTGTCAATCAATTCCTAGACTATAGTACAGCCTGGGATTTATGGAAGGGTATTGAAACCCTACTCGGGAGTGGACGCGACGAACTTCAGATTTTTGATCTGAGCACGAAGGCATCCTCAGTCAAGCAAAATAATGATACATTGGAAGAGTATTTTGGCAATCTAAATACTCTTTGGAAAGAGATAGATCGAAGGTCACCCAATCCCATGAAGTATGATGAAGACATCACAATTTTCAACAACTATATTCAAACTCAACGGCTGTATCAATTTTTGGCCGGTTTGAGTGACACTTTTGACAAAGAAAAAAGAGATCTGTTAAATCAGACTCCATTACCTACTATTGATGCGGCTTATGCTATGATTCGTAGAGAAATTTCGAGGCGTGGAGTCATGCACCATGTATCATCATTTGGGAAAAACCCATCAGATATTGGAAATGGCCTCATCGCACACCATCACCGGTCAGAGAGACCATCATACCGGCGGGAGGATAGATTGAACTTGAAGTGTAGTAACTGTGGTAGTTCTAGACACACCAAGGAGGGGTGTTTCAAGCTCATAGGCTATCCTGAATGGTGGGACGATCTACAAAAGAGGAAGGCTGCCACCAAGGCACCGGCAAGCCGGACCGGCGGCAAAGCCCTCCTCATGGTTGTAGACCACTCAGATGACAAGGAAGATCATATTGGAGGTGAGACAAACCAAGCACAAGGGGACAAAAACCAAAAAATAAACCAAAAATGAAACTAGAAACTTCGAAAGCCATGGAGAGTGGGAGAGGAGAGAGAAAACGGCGGAGGAGAGACCCACTAAAAACTTTCCTAAAATTGCTTTTTATAAGGAAATTGAGATGGACCCCAAAAACCCTACACCTAATTCCACTAAACCTGATTTCCTTACACCCCACAAACCAACCGTCCCTAAATTCAATAAAAAAAATGGCCCACTTACCTTTTTTGGGCCCAAATCAGACAACCCTAAAAATCCTTCACCTAACTTCACTAAACTTGATTTCCCTACATCCCACAAACCAACCATCCCTAAACCCAATAAAAAACACGGCCCACTTAATCTTTTTGGGCCCAAATCAGAGTTTTTGGGTCATTCTTTTTTATCTTCTCCACAAAATTATCACCAATCCACTATCCCATGGGTCTTTGACTGTGGGGCCACCGACACCATGACCTTTGACCCAGCTGATTTCTTAAACCATAAACCCACGAATCGTTCCCATATACAGACAGCCAATGGGGAGTATGTAAAGGTGCTAAGTGCTGGTGCTATCGATGTTTCTCCATCTCTTCATCTTAAAAACTGCTTGTTAATTCCTAGTTTGTCTCACAAATTATTATCTGTTAGTCAGCTGACTAAGGAGCTCAATTGTACTATTCTTATGACTGCTACTGGTTGTGTTGTGCAGGATGCTCGGACCGGGACAATCATTGGACGTGGTACTGAACGAGGAGGATTATACTATGTTGATGAAACGACTCAAAACAGTCAAGCTCTACTTACTCGCGGGTCGCTTGATCATCACATTTGGCTTTGGCATCGACGATTGGGTCATCCCGCTTTAGCTTATCTTAAACATTTATTTCCTAGTTATAGTCATGTTCAGACTTTGGATTGTGAATCATGTGTGATGGCAAAAAGCCACAAACACTCTTATTTTCCTAGTTTTACTCGTGCTACTAGTCTTTTTGTTTTGATACATTCTGATGTATGGGGTCCTGCACCCAGTTTTGGTATGCATAAATATTCCTATTATATTTTATTTGTTGATGATTGCACTCGTATGAGTTGGGTTTATTTCTTAAAACACAAATCTGAGGTCTTTTATGTGTTTGTTACATTCTATAATATGCTTCAAACTCAATATCATGCTAAACAACAAATTCTTAGATCTGATAATGGGAGGGAGTTTGTAAACACTGCTATGAGAACCTTTCTTGCTGACCATGGGATGTTACACCAAACCTCTTGTCCAGACACACCGCAACAAAATGGGGTGGCTGAGCGCAAGAATCGAACCCTTCTTGAGATCACTCGGGCTCTTATGCTTGAATCCTACAGTCCATCCTACCTATGGCCCGAAGCTATTGCCACAGCTACTTATCTTACCAATCGACTTCCATCCAAACCACTACAATACAAAACCCCTCTTGAAACCCTCAAAACCTTTGTTTCTATTCCCTCTTATCATTCCCTACCTCCAAAGATTTTTGGGTGCATTGTCTTTGTCCATCTCTCTAAGCAGGATAGAACCAAACTAGAAGCACGAGCTGTCAAATGTGTGTTTGTTGGCTATGGGGTGAACCAAAAAGGGTATAGATGCTTTGATCCGACTAATAATCGCATGTATACCACCATGGACTGTGACTTCTTTGAACAGTCATACTATTATACCCAGCCTCGTTCTCAAGGGGAGAAAGCTAATGAGAACCTCAGCTGGCTTATCTACCCCACTGAGACTGACCCAGTTGTGATTGATCGACCTGACCCACAAGAGAAGAAAGCGAAACTACCGATGTCGTCACTGAATACATAGTATCTCCTCTTTAGGACACTCTTGTCTCTTCCGACGAGCATCCGGATCAATCTGATCCACATGAGGTAAATTCTGATGTTACTGTGGTTGAAACTTTGTCTGATGAGGTTGTGGATACAGATACAGATGTATCAAACAGGTATGAACTACCACCCAGGAGAACAAGAGGCATACCACCAAGGAGATATGATCCAGAGTTTGAGGCTCAAAGGTCTAGATATCCTATAGACAGGGAGAACACTGAGAATCTGTCTACGACTGCCATGGCTTTTCATACTGCACTTTATTCAAATGATGTTCCTAGAAATGTTGATGAAGCCCTTCGAGATCCAAAATGGAGAAAAGCAATGGAAGAAGAGATCTCTACTCTTGATAAAAATGAAACATGGGAAAAATGTGTTCTTCCTCAAGGCAAGAAAACTATAGGGTGTCGATGGGTGTACACGATCAAGTACCGAGCCGATGGGTCGATAGAAAGATATAAAGCAAGATTAGTAGCTCAGGGATATACTCAGACATATGGAGTCGATTATTCTGAGACCTTTTCACCCGTTGCAAAGATTGATACTATTCGTGTTTTGTTCTCAGTTGCTGCAAACAAAGATTGGCCTCTTCACCAGTTTGATGTTTAGAATGCCTTTCTTCATGGACACATTGAAGAAGAGGTATATATGAGGGCTCCTCCTGGTTTCTCAGATGGGTATGGGGAAGGATGTAGATTGAAGAAGGCTCTATATGGGTTAAAGCAATCTCCGAGGGCATGGTTTGGTAGATTTACCCTAGCAATGAGGAAGTTTGGGTATACACAAAGTAACTCAGATCACACTTTGTTTCTTAAACGACAGAAGGGTCATATTACTTGCTTGATTATTTATGTGGACGATATGATTATCACTGGAGATGATGATGAAGAGATACGAGTATTAGTAGAGCAGCTGTTAAGGGAATTTGAGATGAAGGATCTAGGTCACCTTAAGTATTTCTTGGGTATTGAGGTCTTGAGATCGAAGGGTAGTATTTTCATCAGTCAAAGGAAGTACATCCTTGATCATTTGACTGAAACTGGTATGATCGATTGTCGACCGGCTGAAACACCTATTGTTACTCATCATGGATTACAGATGGTTGAAGGGGTAAAGCTTGCAGACAAAGTACAATATCAAAGGATGGTTGGGAAACTCATATATCTCACTCACACTCAGCCAGATATTGCCTATGCAGTAAGGGTTGTGAGTAGATTCATGCATCGACCACAGACACATCATATGGGAGCTGTTATCAGGATCCTAAGGTATCTTAAGGGTACAAGCAGTAAAGGGGTCTTTTACAGAAAGAATGGACACTTAGAGCTTCAAGCATATACAGATGCTGATTGGCCAGGTGATCGAGATGATAGAAAGTCTACATCAGGATATTTTACATTGGTAGGGGGAAATCTAGTTACATGGAAGAGCAAGAATTAAAAAGTTGTAGCTCTATCAAGTGCAGAAGCAGAGTTCAGAGGAATAGCCAAAGGAATTACAGAGATCATGTGGTTGAGGAAACTTCTAAGTGAACTGCATGTTCCTCAAAGGAAAACATGTAGTCTCTTTTGTGATAATAAAGCCGCTATCAGTATTTCAGAGAACCCGGTTCAACATGATCGTACCAAACATGTTGAAATTGACAGACACTTCATAAAGGAAAAATTGGAGAAAAAGATCATTAGTCTTCCTCATGTGAAATCAGAAGATCAGCTAGCAGATATCCTCACCAAAGCAGTTACATCTGAAGTTTTTGAGCAGACATTATGCAAGTTAGGTATCGTTGACTCGAAGACCTAACTTGAGGGGGAGTGTAGGAAAGTATATATTAGTATAATATTCTGATTTATTCTGATTAGGAGGATTATTAGGCTGATTGCATAATTTATATTGTTTCCTTTATTAGTGACATATAGCTTGTATATATTAATCAATACAAACAGTATTCTTAAAACCCTAAACACTAGCCTAAACCTTTTTTCCGCATTACTTGTTTCATAAGATATACATGAATTTTTAAAAAAGTAATAGATTAAAACTTACGAATTCCAAAGCTTAGATCGATTAGACACAAAACCGAGCAACCAAAACCCCTCTCCTTCCTCCAAAGGTGGCGGCACAAAAGACACTAAGAGGATTTTTTTTATTCTTTGTATTAACTTGGATGATAGAATGAATAATGAAAATTAGGGTTTTGAGGGATTTTATTATGGGGGTTACATTTCTTAATTAAAACCACTTAATTATACCCCATAATTACAATTATTCCCCCTTTCACCTTCTTATAACCGACTCCCTTAATTGATACTCATAAATTTTATTAGTTTTTAAAATTTTAAATCTTATACATACGTTATACGCCGCCCATGCAAAAACGTGACATTGACACGTAACGCGATGCGAAGAAACTTAGCCACTCTTGTACTCTTACCTAATATGTATTTATTATTAAATATATCATTATTATTATTTATTTTTTTTTATTTTTTTTTTATGCGAAAAATTGTGAGGTTTACAAAAGTCGTACAATGAGCTTCGCTCGATCAGTCTTCTTTTTATTCAATTTGTTCATCGTCAACATTTCATCGGGGAAGCTGGTGTCCTCTAGCATCTGGTGAAGGAAACTAAAAAGACACCTTCTGATATCTTGAGCATAATGGCTGTCAAAAAGCAGGTGCTGAGTATATTCATTTTCCCTTTTACACGTCACGTAGTTTTCATCCACATTCTCAATCCAATTTCTAACTTTATTCTTGGTTGCTAACCTATTTTGGATAGCTAACCATGTAATAAACTTACACTAGGGCTAGCGATATTCTTAATCATGATGTTCCCCCATGGCACCTTAAGGGCGTCATCGATACGCAAATTGTACACTTTTCCAATATCGAATTTGCCCCCTTTAGCTATAACCTCCCATTCCCCTAATTGGTCTATCATGTCTCTCTGACTGATGTTTTTCTTAAAGCTCCAAGAAGAATGAATTGACACCATCACATTATGGACGTCATGCGATTTCATATAGTAGTTGTGCACCCACTTAACCCATAAGTTATCCTTCTTTCTGGCTAGGTTCCATAAGTGCTTGAGAATAGCCGCTTTGTTCCATTTGTACATATCTCTCATGTTCACCCCTCATTTTGTGAAGGGAAGAACCATTTGGCTCCACGAAACAGCTGCTTTCCTGGACAACCCCTCTTTTCCAGTCCAGATGAAGGATCGGCACACATCTTTCACCATCTTGATAAGCTTTTTTTGGAAGGCAGAAGATTTGGGCCTAGAAGTTTTTCATCCCGCCTATAACACTGCGAATCAGCTGGATCCTCCCTGCAAAAGACAACAATCTAGAAGACCAAAACTTGACTCTGCCTACTATCTTGTCCACTAGTGGCTTACAATCTTGGGAATTCAACTTTTGGAGTGCAACAGAACTCCTAGATATCTGAAAGGGAAGTCTCCCTCTTCCATCTTTAAAAGAGCGATTCTCTCTTTGACCTGACTATCTACTCCAGAAAGATAAACATTGCTTTTACTCGTGTTTGCTTCTAGCCTTGAGGCCCTAGAGAACCGGTCAAAGGTCTCATCATGTTGTTAACCGAGTGGGTATCAACATGACAAAACATGAGGAGATCATCAGCAAAGAGAAGATGGGTAACACAAGCTTTCTTACATCTTGGGTGGAAGTAGAAGCTCGGGCAGCTTTCCATTTTACGCATAAGTCTAGATTAGTACTCCATACTGATGGCAAACAGGTATGGGGACATAGGGTCACCTTGGCGTAAACCTTTCTCCGCAACAAAGGGCTTTAATAGGGTGCCATTCACCAGAATAGAGAAAGAAACTGACGTGATACAAGCCATGACCCAACCCACAAATTTTTGGGGGAAACTCATCTCTTCCATTACCGAACACAGAAAGACCCAGTCGATCGAGTCATAAGCTTTCCTAAGGTCTACCTTTATCATACCTCTGGCGCTAATGTTTTTTCGAGAGTACCCCTTTATCAACTCAGCAGCCTATAAGATGTTATTCGCTATTTGCCTATCCGGAATAAACCCTGACTGAGCTTGATCAATCACTGGCCCGATCACCTCTTGGAGTCTCCCTGCTAGCACTTTAGATATGATTTTGAAGATAACAGTGCAACAGGCAATCGACCGAAAGTCACCAACCCTATTAACGGGGTGCTTCTTTGGGATCAGGGTTACCGATGTGCAATTGAACGGGGGTGCTTATCTCTCTAACCCTAGTATTATATTGTGAAAGAAAAATATATATATATATATATGTATATATATATATATATATATATATATATATATATATATATATATATATATATATATATATATATATATATATATATATAGGTAAATTCTAAAATAGTAATTAATTTTAACTCATCCCAAGACTCTAAGGCTGGAAAAATATATTATTTTTTTCTTGATCTAATAATATCATTTCAAAGCTGGAAATTTTTTTTTAATTGCTTATTAGTAAAGTTTCTTCATCAAAATTTAAACTACCAAAATATCTAGTTTTGATCAAAAATGAATATTATGTGATATTTTATGGAAATAAACTAAATAAAACGATACAAAATATGAATAAATCAATTAATGATAGACATTTATTCATCTACTTGTCCTCTATCACTTATTTTAGTAAAATTAATATTTTATATTACATGCACACAAAATTACGAAAACAAATGTCTTGCATATAATGAAAGTGATGAACCAAGTATTTCCCCTTATTCCCCCACTTTTTATATACTTTCTCTACTATTAATAGACAAATAAAATATATTTATTATTGAAATATTAAATTTCATTATGTCTATATATCTCTTAATAGTGGATAGATTACCTAATGTGTATATGTAGCTAAGCTCGTACTCATTATTGTGCATGTCAAGAATTTAAGAACCTATCTACTTTGATTAGGCTTTTTAGACGTTGTTGCATAAAGCCATAAAGGAGTACCTAAGTTCATAGGTCAAATTGTTTAATACATGGTGCTTCTTCCATAAAGTAATTGCATAAAGCCATTCTTATTTGTTTTTCTTTTTCATTAAAATTTTTAAAACTTCTTCGCATTATAAAGCTTCACAAAATCTTGTGAAAGACATTCTCTTCTAATTTAATCAATCCATTATCATCTTATAACTTGATAAAGCTTTAATGGACCGGACTTAAGAGTCGTCTTTTAAAGAAACGGTCTCTGAACTTTTTTTGTTATGTATTAAACAGCTAGATTTTCTTCACAAAATCTTACCTCTTTGGCTCGTTTTGTTATATATATGGAGTACTCCATTAAACAGCTAGCTCTCAAAAATTATAACCAAGGAAAAAGTACTACATTAAACAGCTAGCTCTCAAAGATTATAACCAAGGAAAAAAATGGTGAAAAAAAACCTGAAAAATGTTGAGTCAAAATTTGGGGCTTTAAACATTAAACTTTATTGAGGCAGTATACGCAGCTGGTGCACCTCATACAATTTGTTAGAATATTCTCTGATGTTTTTGTTATAACAAACTTTGTACTATCCATCTCGTTTATGGACACCTGTACTAGTAGCTTCTTCTAGAATAGGTGAGGCCCTCTTACTTGTCAATATAAAAGGGGTTTAGGTGGCTCTTGTACTACCACACAAAAATGAGGAAAAAGTAAATCAATGAAAGTGCAATTCCTTCCATCACTTTGCATGCTGAGCAATATACCAGACTAAGAAAGTCTTCATGGTATCAGAGCATTATATTGCTCACCATATCTGCACCATCTTGAAATATTCTTCTTTCTAAAACCTTCTTTTTCTTGTCTCTTCGTCCCTTCTATGGAAGAACCCCCAATTCTGATTTCATCACCTTCAAACACACCCACCATGATAGATTCTACTAGCCCTCTATATTTACATCCCTCAGATGGTACTTCATCCATTATTGTTGAAAAATTAATTGGTAGTAGCAATTATAGAAGCTGGCGTAGATCTTTTGAAATTGGGTTAACCTCAAAGAGAAAATTGGGTTTTGTTACTGGAGCCCTTAAAAGAGATGTAGTAGATTTGGTGAAACAAGAGGCATGGGATACTTGCAATAGTATGATCATCTCATGGATCCTCAACAGTGTGTCTGATCCTATAAAAAAATCTATTATGTTTCTTGACAGTGCTCATATCATATGGAATCAGTTAGAGATGAGATTTTCAGTAGTAAATGGATCAAGAAAGTATAAGCTGAGCAGGGAGGTCTATTATACCAAACAGGCAGAGAGATCTTTGTCTGAATATTATATAGATATTAGGGCATTGTGGGAAGAACTGGAGAGCCTTAATATTTTACCTGCTATAACTAAAATCACTCCTGAGGTTAGTGCTTTTCTTGCTGCCCTTGATACTCAGCGCACTGAACAAAAACTATTTCAGTTTTTAAATGGGCTAGATGATTCCTATAGCCCACATAGGAGTCATATTTTGCTAATGCAGCCTCTTCCAAGTGTGGATGAGGCATATAACTTGCTGGTGCAAGAAGAAAGCCAACGTAAAGTTTTTCAAGCTGTCAAGCATGATACAGATACTCTGGCCATGTATGGAAAAACCAATGAGGAGGTATTGTCTTGTACTGCGTGTGGAAAGCATGGGCATACAAAGGATAAATGTTGGACACTCGTAGGGTATCCTTCCTGGCACACTCTATCCCCAATTAATAATAGAGGCAGGGGGAGTAGTCTTCGAGGTCTAGGAGGCAGGTGGAATAGAGGAGGAAGAGGTGGTAGTACTAATAGATTTTACAGTAATGAAGTTGTCTCATCTCCTGGTCTCAGTCCTGCACAGATTGAGCAATTAATGAAACTCTTGCCCACTCCTAATGGTGAAAAGGAGGAAGAATTTGACCAGATTTATGCTGGAATGGTCACTTGTGGTCATGCTCAAACGTATCAAACACCCTGGATTCTTGATTCGGGTGCATCCGATCACATGACAGGGACCCCAAACCTTCTTATCCAAGTAAAACAGCCTACCTACCACACCAAAATAACCCTCCCTAATGGTCAATCCTCACCCATCTCTAGTATTGGCACAGTACAACTTTCCCCTTCTATTACACTTTCTGATGTTCTGTATGTTCCCATCTTTCAACATAATCTCCTATCTATTCCCAAATTCACCAAAGATACTGGTAGCACAGTACTCTTCACAGCTGACTCTTGCTACTACATTCCCCAGCATTCTGTAAAACCTATTCTTCTTGGAAAAATTCATCATGGGCTATACTATTTCCAACATACTTCACACTCTCATACAGCCTCTTCTACTCTTCACATCCCAGATACTATCCCTCATATCAATTCTCTGTCTACCTCCACTCTTTGGCATTACAGACTAGGCCATACTCCACATTCTCGCATATCCCTCATTCCTTCCATCCCTTCCCAATCAGCTACTGATCTGTGCCTTACCTGCCCTCAAGCCAAGTTCACAAAATTACCCTTCTCTCTCAGTGATTATCGTGCTCCTGATGTGTTTCACTTAGTCCACTTGGACATTTGGGGTCCATATCGTACTCCTACTAGGGGCCAACACAAATACTGCCTCACTATCGTTGATGATCACTCCCGTACTACTTGGGTGAGCCTATTGAAACTCAAGTCCTCCGCATTTTCAATTATCCAGGAGTTTGTTATGATGGTGAAAACTCAATTTGGGAAACCAGTGAAAATAATTCGTTCTGATAATGCGCTGGAATTTGGTGATGCTCAATGCCAACTCTTCTTCTCTGAGCAAGGTATTCTTCATCAAACCTCTTGTGTTTATAGACCCCAACAAAATGGGCGGGTGGAACGTAAGCATAGAAATATTTTGGAAATGGCTAGAGCTTTACGCTTTCAAGCTCACCTTCCCATTCATTTTTGGGGGGATTGTGTCTTGGCTGCTGTTCACATTACTAATTGCCTACCAGTGGCCACCTTAAATAATAAAACTCCATTTGAAATCTTACATAACACAACTCCATCTTACTCTCACCTCCGTGTTTTTGGTTGTTTGGCCTTTGCTAGTGCTCTCAATGGTAGTCATGATAAATTTCATGCCAGGGGGATTCCTTGTGTATTTTTGGGGTATCCTACTAACCAAAAGGGATACAAACTGTTCAATTTAAACACTCACAAATGCTTTATCAGTAGAGATGTACGTTTTGTTGAGCACATTATGCCTTATAAAATGTTCTCCCACTCTCCTTCTTGTTCACCTCACCCTTCTATTCCAATCAATTCCTCTCCTGATTTTACTGATGATTCTAACTCTTCTTTATTAACTTGTGCAGATCCCACGTCTATTGCTCCTGTATCCCCCTCTCCTTCTGTCCCAATCCTTCCTAACCCTCCACAAGCTCTCAGAAAATCCACCCGTACTATTACCACACCCAACTGGCATTCTGACTATGCTATGTTAAGCACCCTCTCTTCTCCTACCAAACTTGATGCTACTGCATTAGCCTTAGTATCCTCCTCTTACTCTTGCTTTCTGTCTCAAACCATCCACACTCAAGACCCTATTCATTTCAAACACGCTGTTCTCTAATCAAAGTGGGTTGATGCTATGAATGATGAGCTTCATTCTCTTGAACTCAATCATACGTGGGAGGTTACTGATCTGCCAGCTCATAAAAAGGCTATTGGGTGCAAATGGTTGTTCAAAACCAAATTTAATGCGGATGGGAGTCTTGACAAATATAAGGCTCGCTTGGTTATTTTGGGTAATCATCAAAAACCCGGTGAAGATTATTCTCACACTTTTGCCCCCGTAGCGAAAATGACCACCATTCGTTCTCTATTAGCTGTTGCAGCTCTCAAAGGTTGGAATGTTCAACAAATGGTTGTCAAGAATGCTTTCTTGCACGGTGATCTTGAGGAGGATGTCTATATGAAATTGCCTCTTGGTTATACTCATACGGGTTGTAGGATCCAGGTTGTCTCTGAGGGGGAGTCCATACCTTCACAATCACCTCCCCACAAAGTTTGCAAACTACTGAAATCCTTGTATGGCTTGAAACAGGCGCCCAGACAGTGGTTCGCCAAGTTAAGTGCAGCTCTCCAAAGTCACCATTTTGTGCAATCTCGCACTGACTACAGCCTCTTTACCAAGACATCACAGGACTCCATCACTCTAATCCTTATATATTTCGATGATCTACTTATTGCGGGCAATGACCCCACAGAAATTCAGTCAACCAAGGCCTATCTTAATTCTCAGTTTCATATGAAGGACATGGGCGGTATACGCTATTTCTTGGGCATTGAGGTTGATCGTACTCCTCAAGGGTACTTCTTGTCTTAACGCAAATACACTCTTGATCTTCTTAAAGAATATGGGCTGGACAAGTGCAAACCTCTTCGTTTGCCTATGGATACCCACTTAAAGTTGCAATTGGGCTTTGGTGATCCTCTTCCTAATGCTGAACAGTATCAAAGGCTTGTTGGGAAACTGATTTATCTTACCATTTCGCGACCATATATATCCTTTGCAATTCATGTCTTAAGTAAGTTCATGCATAAGCCAACGGTTATTCACTATCAAGCTGCTCTTCGTGTGTTACGTTATCTTAAAGGGTGTCCTTCTCAAGGGATACTCTTAGCTAGTGATACTAGTGCTTCTCTTACAGCTTATTGCGATAGTGATTGGGCTAGTTGTGCTTCTACTCGAAAATCAACCACGGTTTTTTGTATTCTTCTGGGCAAATCCCCAATCTCATGGAAGTCCATGAAGATTAAAATAAGCGGAAAGATAAAGTTTAGGGTTTAAGGTTTATAATTGTATTGATTAAGAAAAGATAATTACAGCCCTTTAAATATACATCTAGAGAATAAAATATGGAAACAAATATACAACGAAATAAAATAAAATCAGCCTAGAATAATGCTAAGCTAAAACCGGAAGGAAGATAATACACATATACTCCGAATATTCCCACACTCCCCCTCAAGTTAGGTCATGGGATTTCCAATGCCTAACTTGGATAACGTAGTCTCAAAGACTTCTGCTGAAACTGCCTTGGTAAGAATATCTGCTAGCTGGTCTTCAGATTTCACATGAGGAATACGAATGATCTTGTTCTCCAATTTTTCCTTTATGAAATGTCTGTCTATCTCAACATGCTTGGTTCTGTCATGCTGTACTGGATTTTCTGAAATGTCAATGGCTGATTTATTATCACAGTACAAAGTACATATCTCTGATGATAGAACACCTAATTCCCAAAGTAGCTTCTTGAGCCATAAGACTTCTGTTATTCCTTTTGCGATCCCTCTGAATTCTGCCTCAGCACTTGAAAGTGCTACAACCTTCTGTTTCTTACTTCTCCAAGTCACCAAATTTCCTCCTATGAGAGTAAAGTAACCAGAGGTAGATTTTCTACTGTCACGATCTCCAGCCCAATCAGCATCAGTATAAGCAGCTAGGTCCAGATGACCGTTTTTCCCATAGAACACCCCTCTTTCGCTTGTTCCCTTTAAGTACCTCAATATTCTCATAACAGCTTCTAAGTTTTGAGTCTGGGTAGATGCATGAATCGACTCACAACCCCTACAGCATATGTAATGTCTGGTCTAGTATGGGAAAGATAGATGAGCTTCCCTACTAGTTTCTGATAGTGTTCTCTGTCAGCTGGTTCACCATCTGTTAGTGTTTGCAGTCTGTGGTTCATAACCATTGGTGTATCAGCTGGTTTACAGTCAAGCATACCTACTTCAGCAAGAAGGTCCAAGATATACTTTTTCTGATTTATGAAAATCCCTTTCCTCGATCGCAAAACCTCTATACCCAGAAAGTATTTCAAGTTCCCCAAGTCTTTCATCTCAAATTCCTTGAAGAGTTTCTCCTTCAGATTTTTGATTTCCTCTTCATTATCTCTAGTTATAACCATATCATCAACATAAATGATCAGACAAGTCATCTTACCATTAACTTTCTTCAGAAACAGAGTATGGTCAGAATGACTTTGTTTGTAACCAAATTTCTTCATTGCCATTGTGAACCTTCCAAACCAAGCCCTAGGAGACTGTGTTAGCCCATACAAAGCTCGTCTAAGTCTGCATCCTTCTCCTTGAGCAAATTCTTTTGAGAAGCCAGGAGGAGCCTGCATATATACTTCCTCTTCAATTTCCCCATGAAGGAAGGCATTTTTTACATCAAACTGATACAGGGGCCAATCCTTGTTTGCAGCTATAGAGAACAAAACCCTTATAGTATCAATTTTTGCAACAGGGGAGAAGGTCTCAGAATAATCGATGCCGTAGGTCTGGGTGTACCCTTTAGCCACTAACCGTGCCTTGTACCTCTCGATAGTCCCATCAGCATGATACTTTATAGTAAACACCCATTTGCATCCTACGGTCCTCTTACCTTCAGGTAGAGCACATATCTCCCACGTATTGTTCTTTTTAAGAGCCATGATTTCATCCTCCATTGCTTTGTACCACTTAGGATCCCGGAGTGCCTCTTCTGTATTTTTAGGAATGGAGCTAGAATATAGACTCGCTTGGAATGCCTTTGCCACACAAGCCAAATTACTGTTCCCATCTCTCATAATGGGATATCTTGACCTCAGCGACTCAAACTCAGGATCATACCTCCTTGGAGGAACCCCTCTAGTTCTCCTTGGAGGTAACTCATACCTGCATACAGATTCAGTAGCACTAGAAAGATCATCAACAACAGGTTGTTCAGATAGTACCTCTTGAGGTTTAGGTAACACCTCATCACCAGTGGATGCTTCAGACGGAGCGGGCGTAGTCTGAGGAGAAGGAATCACTATGTTTTCAGTGGCAATGTCAGTGGGATTGTCTACTTGCTCTTGGGGGTCAACCTTATCAGAAACAGAATAATCAAGCCAGCTTAAGTCATCACATGTAGTCTCCCCCTGAGGACGAAGTTGGGAGTAGAAATAGGTAGACTCAAAAAAGTCACAATCTAGAGTAGTGTAGAGTTTGTTCTCGGTGGGGTCAAAGCAGCGATATCCCTTTTGATTTATCCCATAGCCTAGAAAGATGCATTTAACAGCACGAGGTTCAAGTTTGTGTCTCACTGGTTTAGGAAGATGAACATAGACCACACATCCAAAAATCCGAGGGGGTAAGGAATGGGTACTAGGTACAGGAAAAAAGGTTTCAAGGGTTTCAAGGGGTGTTTTGAAAGTAAGGGTTTTAGTGGGAAGTCTATTTGTGAGGTATGTTGCAGAGGCTAAGGCTTCGGGCCAATAGTAAGAAGGGACATGGGCTTCAAACATTAGGGCACGACAAATTTCAAGAAGAGTACGATTCTTGCGTTCTGCGACCCCGTTTTGTTGTGGTGTATGTGGGCAAGATGTTTGGTGAATAATGCCATGGGTGGTAAAAAATTAGTTCATATGGTGGTTAATATATTCCCCCCCATTATCAGATCGGAGAATTTTAGGTGTGGCCTTAAATTGGTTAACAATCATATTATAAAACTTGATAAACACATCAACAACCTCAGATTTATGTCTCAAAAAATATACCCAACACATTCGAGTACAATCATCAATAAAAGAGACAAAATAAGAAAACTGCTGTTTATTAAACTCAGGAGCTGGGCCCCACACATCAGAATGTATCAAAATAAAAGGTTCACTGCTACGACTACTACTAGGATAATAAGAATGTTTGTGACTCTTAGCTAAAACACAAGCTTCACAGTCCAAAGGTACATTAGTTTGACTAAAAGACGGAAATAGACGTTTTAGATACCCTAGTGATGGATGTCCAAGACGTCGATGCCAAGTCCATAACAGATGATCGGAAGACCCATGAGCAAGTGAAGTGTGACCCTGTTGACTCGCCTCATCCACATAGTATAGTCCATCCCTTTCAGTACCATGCCCAATAAGCCTCCCCGTCCGAGCATCCTGCACAACACAATCAGAAGAGGTCATAAGTACAGTGCAATCTAATTCATGAGTCAGCTGACTTATAGAGAGCAATTTATGAGATAAACTCGGAATTAAAAGACAATTTTTAAGCTGGAGAGATAAAGAGATATTAACGGAGCCAGTTTTATCCACACGAATACACTCCCCATTGGTTGTTTGGATGTAGTTTCGGTTTTGTGGTGTGGTAGATAAAAGATCACGGGGGTCAAACGTCATAGTGTCTGTGGCCCCGCAATCAAATATCCATTGGTTTGAGGGAGATTGACAGACCAGTCCAAAAGAGGAATTCAAACTGGGCCGTGGGTAATTGTTTAAAGATGTGGGTAGTGGGATGTGAGTTGGGCCGTTTTTTTTAAATAAAGAGGGGTCAATTTTTTTGGGACTTAGGGTTTCACATGGGGTTGTATTTAAATACAAATAAGGCAACTTTTCATTTGCCTCATCCTGCGTTTCTCTCTCTACTGGTCCGTTTTGTTCTCCTTCTCTCTCTTCTGGTTCACCTGTTCCTCCATTGATGTTGTTCATGTGAGCTTCGGTTTTCTGCACCATGAGTGGGTCTGGGCTGTCATCTTGGTGGGGGAATCCGGTGGCCAAGTTAGCCTTGCCGCCGGCTCGAGTAGCTTGAGCCTTGGTGGCGGCTTTCCGTTGCCGGTGTTCCTTCCACCACTCCGGGAATCCGATGATTTTAAAACACCCATCTTTGGTGTGCCGGCTTCCTCCACAATGAGTACACTTCAGGTGAGTTTTATCTTCAGCATCTCGCCGGAATGAGGGTTGAAAATCTGACCGGTGATGCTTGACGGCCAACCCACTCCCGATTTCTGAGGGATATTTTCCCGATGATGAAGCGTGGGTCATTATCCCACGGCTTGAAATTTCTCGGCGAATGGTGGCGTAAGCTATCTCAACTGTGGGAAGAGGATCCAAATTCAGAAGATCCCTCTTTTCTTTGTCAAAGGAGTCGTTTATGCCACCCAAGAATTGAAACAATTTTTGTTTTTGCATGAAAGTATTAAAAATTGTTATGTCCTCATCATGAACCATAGGGTTCGGCTGCCGTCGATCAATTTCGGTCCATATTGTCGTCAGTTTCCCGTAATAATCCTCAAGTGCGTCTTTATTCTGTTTGAGATTATTAGCTTGACAAGTCAGATCAAAGACTTGAAGTTCATCTTTGCCACTGTTAAACAGAACTTCAATGCCCCTCCATAAATCTCTTGCAATTGTATAATCCAGGAATTGATTTACAAGGCCTTTTTCTATGTTAGAAATGATCCAAGACAGAACTATGGAGTCCTTTTGTTTCCATGTTTTATAGGCCGGATCTGTGGGACTTAGGGGCTCGTCAATGATGTGACTGAGACGACCCCTACAGTCTAGAGCTATGTGCATCATCTTGCACCAACTGGTATAGTTATCATGGTTTAATTTTTCGGCAATTTTTAAATCTGGTGAGACAATTTCGGTTTGGGTTTGTGGTTGATGCATTTGTTTGAAAAGATTGAACATGTGTTCCATCTGTTCCAAGATTACTATTTGCTGGTTTGTGTTTGCTGTGTTTTCGGCCATGTTTGTTTGGGTTTACTGATTTTGGTTTTGTTTGGTTGGTTTAAAGGTAAACGATGATAACCGAGGTGCTGCCGGTCCCGGAAAACACCGTCGGCTCTGATACCATGAAGATTAAAATAAGCGGAAAGATAAAGTTTAGGGTTTATGGTTTATAATTGTATTGATTAAGAAATGATAATTACAGCCCTTTAAATATACATCTAGAGACTAAAATATGGAAACAAATATACAAGGAAATAAAATAAAATCAGCCTAGAATAATGCTAAGCTAAAACCGAAAGGAAGATAATACACATATACTCCGAATATTCCCACAGTCCAAACGCCAATCTGTGGTAGCTCGTAGTAGTGCTGAAGCTGAATACCGTGCTATGGCCATGACGATCTGTGAAGTTTTATGGATCAAGCAGCTGTTGAAAGATCTCAGTATCAACGATACAGGTCCCACACCTCTCTTTTGTGATATCAAAGCTGCCCTTGCCATTGCTGCCAACCCTGTTTATCATGAGCGTGTGAAACACGTAGACATTGATTGTCACTTTATTCGTGATCATGTGACCTCCCAATCTGTCTCTCCTCACTTCATTCCATCCAAGCGACAACTTGCTGATGTCTTCACCAAAGTGCTTCCTACGGGTCAGCAGAAATATCTCCTTTCCAAGCTTGGTGTTCCTACCTCCACCAATCTTGAGGGGGAGTATTGAGGCAGTATACGCAGCTGGTGCACCTCATACAATTTGTTAGAATATTCTCTGATGTTTTTGTTATAACAAACTTTGTACTATCCATCTCCTTTATGGACACCTGTACTAGTAGCTTCTTCTAGAATAGGTGAGGCCCTCTTACTTATCAATATAAAAGGGGTTTAGGTGGCTCTTGTACTACCACACAAAAATGAGGAAAAAGTAAATCAATGAAAGTGCAATTCCTTCCATCACTTTGCATGCTGAGCAATATACCAGACTAAGAAAGTCTTCAAACTTAAGAAAAAGGAAGTAGCTCACAAAAGTGAAGAAGATGAAGAAATTGATGAACTTTTTAAAGAATCTGGTGAGGAAATGAAAGATAACAATGGAGGATGTGAGAATTCTTGAAAGAAGGTGAGGAAGATAACAATGGAGGAGGTGAGGCAGCAAAATAGGCAGGAGAAGACACCTGCTGAACAAAGGTCAAAAAATGACCTGTACTACCGGTTATAAACAGGTCATGTATGCCAGCGTAAAATTCATGTCAAAGTTCGTATTATTGGTGGTTAATTGAAAGTTCGTATTATTCTTGGGAAATAGGTGAAAGGTCGTATTATTCTGGGTAATTTTTCCTTTTCTAGGTTGTCAATTGTTTTGGTTAGATCCCATTATTATGAACTCTAGTACTCATTGTATAAAATTTAGTTTATTCGGTGTATAAATTACTCACTATTAAGTACTAATAGACAAATAAAATATATTTGTTAATCATCGGAAAAAACTTAGTTTATTCGATTGGTAAATTACTCATTATTACATTTAACTTTTTATACATATCTATATAAAAACATATATATTAAATTGTACATATCTAATCTAAAAATATAAAAGGTAATATATTATAAAAGTATGTGATTAGAATTGATTATATTTTTCTTAGATATTAGCCGTAATACATAAAATAGATTTAACGATGATAATATTAATTAGCGTAATGTAGCAAGTTATATATCAGAACGGAGAAAGTATATTGGCAGCGAAAGAAGACAGCATTAAAGTTGCATTTTCAGAAAGTAGGAATTTGTACTGCCGAAGGAAATACTAAGCAACCAAACAAGTAAATAAAAGAAAAGGTAGCAGCATGCAGTTCTGGGGCTGTGAATTCAGATTTGAGAATTGTAAATTGTCATACTAAGTCTATAACATGGAAACATAGACTAGCGTAAAAGACAAAGTTCAAGCCAAACTTCATAGTACCTGAAAAATCTGAACAAAATACTTCCTCGTACCATATTAGTTACAATATTAGAAAACAGACATTATTGAATCATCACTCTTAATTTGTGATTAGTTTTTAATTTATAAATTAAAATATAGTCAGGTTAGATCTTATTTGATTCGTCTCATTGTAAAAATTATTAAATATCAAATTTTTATAATTTTTTATTATATATAATTAAAAATATTAAGTATTAAATTAGTGCAGTTCAATTAGAAAACTGCAAAAGTAAACCAAAAAGGAGCAACCAAATTCGCATACAGGGTTTGGGGTGAACACGGTCCGATTTGGTCTGGTCTGACACTAAAATCAGACCAAACCAGAAATTTCGGTCTGGAAATTTTTCAGACCGGATTGGACCGGGCCGTTTAAATCACCAGATCGGACCGGACCAAACCGTTTTACAACGGTCCGGTCTGGTCTAGTCTATGATTTTCATATTTATAGTTTTACCAAATTAATACATGTATTTATGCAAATATTTCACACCTACAATTAATAAATATAATAATTTGTAATTAGTTAATAGTATTAACATCATTCATGTATATATTGTTATATAAAAATAACAACATTTTAAAATATTTAGGTAGCAACTTAATTTTTTAAATACAAAATTATGATTTTCGAACATAAAACGGTTTGCGGTCCGGTCTGGTCTGAAAAATAAAAAAAACCGAGACCAGACCGTAAACCGTAATTTAATTTGAACAAAACCAGACCAGACCATTTAAACCATAGACCAGACCAAATATTGAAATTCCGGTTTGGTCCGGTTTGGTTTACGGTTTAGACCAAACTTTGTTCAGCCCTATACAGGGTAGGCCATAGTTGGATTAAACAATCCAAACTTAAAAAACCGAAGTAATACTTCCTCCATTCCAATATAGTCGCAACATTGGAAAAACAAGCACTATTCACTTATCTCTTTTAATTTGTGATTAATTCGTGTTCTATAAGTTGAAACATAGTCAAGTGGGATCTTGTTTGATTCGTCTCGATGCAAGATTATTAATATCAAATTTTTATAATTTTATATTATACATAATTTTAGATATTAAAAATTAAACTAGTGCATTGGACCACGTAAAAAAGTAAATATTGCAAGTATTTTTGAATAGTGGCAAATTTCTTCATTCAACCAATTTCAAACAAAGCATAACATATCTAAGATGGGTTGTACATCAGATGACGATTATATTATTATCATACAACATACATTATTATATAAAAGGCTTGGAAAATTTTAAGTGGCACAATTTAAGTGTTTTTTCAAAATAACACTCATTTATTGGCTAAAAAAATAACATATTATTTTATTTTGACCAATATTTCTACCATTAAGTATCTTTAAATAGCAATTATTTATAGTTAAATTGAGTAAATTAGAGAACATAATATACTGCATAATAGATTGTTGATAATTTCCAATTATTATCATACATTATATAAAAGGCTTGAAAAATTTCAAGTGGCACAATTTAAGAGTTTTTCCAAATAACACTCATTCATTGGCTTAAAAAATAACATGTTATTTTATCTTGATCAGTATTTCTACCATTAAGTATCTTTGACTATCAATTATTTATAGTTAAATTGAGTAAATTAGAGAATATAATTTAATGCATAATAAATTGTTGATAATTTCCATAATTATAAAGTTAATTTATACATATAACTGTCAAAATTGAGTGTTTTTACTGTATAATATTTCTGACTTCATTTTTTAATATCATCTATGTAGATGTTGATGCTAAAAAAACCATGCAATGTACGGGTTTTTACACTAGTTAGTTAAACAATCATACTGTAATTTAATAAAGTGACATCCTTACATAGCCCTCTAAATTTAACAACTATATTCATTATTTTCTTACTTATTTGCCATTATTAGAAAAAAAAAATACAATTTTAAATGATTCAAATTATTTAATATTTTATCAAAACTACATAATTTGAAGATTTTTAAAGAACAAAGAAGCTAAAACAAGTTGATGAGGTGAAATGCACTGAAACTACGGTTGTAACTAAGCCCCAAGACAATACGGATACTGTGAAGGGGAGGAGGCTGTATGAAGAAAGTTGATAAAGAAGCAAGTGCAGGTTTTGTCGATAAAAAGAAAACAAAACGATAAGGATGTCAGACTTGCGGTTGAGGTGGATAATCAAGAGGTGAGAGAAAATGTTGTGGTAGTACTAGTACATGAAGAAGCTTCCTTGGACGTTAGTACCACAAATAATGAGCTGAATACTACTCCTTCCCATATAATTTGAAGCCAAGAAAAAATTATTGTTTTTCTTGAAAAAGGTAGATAATGGTAATAACTTAAGAGAAAGAATAAATTGTGTGGTTGAAATTAAAAAAGAGTTAAAATATATGGATAAGAATAAAAGAAAGTGATGGGTCATAGTCCAAAACTAAAAATGATGCAAATTAAGTGAGACAAATCAAAATAGAATATACAGCAAATAAAATGGGACGGAGAGAATACTTTAAGTACTAGTGAGTAGTGACCATGTTTTTGTGGAGCCCACGCAAGGGAATCACTACAAATAAATGGTTAAATGGCGATGAGCGGTTTCAAAGCCATTTGGAAGCTAAATAGTCAAAAAGTGAAAATAGCGACGGGATGGCGACGACTACGAATGCGACGCTAATTTAGTGGACGCTAAATAAAAAATCGACTCCAAATTGTCGCCACTTATAGTCAATCCAGCAGCGTCCAACTAGCGTCCACCTTATTATTTATTGTATTATATATATATAGCGTCATTTTTGTATTTTATTTTTTTTGTATATATTTATTGTATTATTTATTGTATTATATATATATATATATAAGAATTGGTTGGACAATTAAACAAATAGATAAACATATAATCTTAAAATTAGCATAAATTTGAAAGTATGTTACATAAATATATCTATTGATTGGGAGGTTGGGGGAAATATTGATACAAATTATTTTGGCGAAGAAGATTTTGGTAAGACTCTCGTTCTGCAACTACTTGATTGGACAAATCCTCAAATCGATTGTTAAACACCTTTTGTCGTTCCTCCAATTCTTTAAATTTTTCTTCAATTATAGCCAAAAAATCTGGTTGAGAAGTCGGAGTACGCGACGGCTCTGGCGGATACATAATTTGAGAGGCAGACCCTAACC
Source organism: Amaranthus cruentus (assembly GCA_019425755.1). Lineage (NCBI taxonomy): Eukaryota > Viridiplantae > Streptophyta > Magnoliopsida > Caryophyllales > Amaranthaceae > Amaranthus > Amaranthus cruentus. The sequence goes on from CM033466.1 coordinate 7,669,064, forward strand.
CAAACACTATCGAGCTGTTTTTCTTTTTACCTTGATCAACATTATTCACTACATCCAACCACATTTGATTTGGGTCTCCAGTTGGGTGTTGTTCTTGTAAAGCGCGATATTCAACCTTAAATAAAATAAAAAACTCAATAAGAATTAGACAAGTTATTAATTAAAAACAAAAATATAATAAATTAAAAGTATGCAAAAGTATTACATGAACTTTTTCGCTTTTGTATTTGTCCACTGGGAACAAAAATATGAAGTATTATTATTATTATTATTATTATTATTATTATTATTATTATTATTATTATTATTATTCATTCTTATTATAATTTTTTATTATTATTATTATAATTATTCATTCTTATTATTATTTTTTGTTACTTATTATTATTATGATTATTATTCCTATTATTATTATTATTATTATTATTATTATTATTATTATTATTGTTGTTATTATTTTTGTTAGTATTGGTATTATTATTAAACACACATGCATATATATATATACATAATAAATTAGATGAAAATATAAAAATAATATAATTTTGTCAAACATTACAAAATATGATATAAATAATTATAAAACTAATTTAAGCTACTCTTCATCACTATAATAATCATCGTTCTCAGCTATTTCATCATCAGATTCTTCGTCTTCTGACAGTACAAGATCTACATCCACATCTTCATCGATTTCTGCATCGGTATCGTCCACATGTCGTACAATTTCACCAGATGAATCAAGAAGCGGTGCATGGGAAACATCTTCTTCAATTGTTATATTTTCCCTATTTTCTTCTTGAAAAGCAACATCTTTTGATTCTTGTTGTGTTTCGCTGTCAAATTTGTTTTGTTTAACTTTGCAAACTGCTCTCCAATCTTTCATATTTTGTCTTGTACTCGGATATGGAAGATAGTATACTTGAGATGCTTGACTGGCCAATACAAATGGGTCATAAATACGATACGAACGACCATGATGTATGTCAACTAGTTTGTATCGTTTATGAACTTTTGTCCCGCAACTATTTCCCGTAGTAGTTGGGTCAAACCAATGACATTTGAACAACGTCACTCTTTTGATAGGCATCCCCGGATATTCAACTTCTACAATGTCCAACAACTGGCCATAAAAATCATCTTCGTCTGGGCTATTGTCAGCAGCTTTAACACACACTCCACTATTGTCTGCAGATTTATGGCTTGCATGAAGTGTTGTGTGGAATCTATATCCGTTTGTATAACATACATTGTAACTCCGAGCATGTTTTAGGGGTCCTTCTGCAATCTGCTTCAAAATATCACCGTTCTCTCGGTTATCAAACCATCCTTGTCTGGCCTGTGAAATATAAACAATAATATAAATTATAATCACATAAATATGCTTAACATAAAATATTCTAAATGAAAAACATACTGATGTTCTGAACGCGTTTGTAAAATTTTCTTGCACAAACATTTCAATCCTTTTACTTGACCAATTCGGTTGAAATCTTTGAACTCCACTCTTAAACTCAGACACAAATATTTCCAACTCCGGACAATTCATTAACACGTATCTGTGGGCGATATCGTAATCGTTTTCATCCAAAATATATGTTTTTCCTTTTCCATGAAATCTGATCGGATGACTTAATATTGATAACACACCAGATCTAACATTATTGTAGCTTCCATCATCATTCCTAGGAAGGTCTCTGACCCTGCATCGGACATGTGGCTCAAAGTAATGTAAAACAAAATGCGATGCTTCCTCGGTTAAATAAGCATTGCATATTGAGGCTTCAACATGGGCTTTATTTTTCACATTAAGTTTCAAATGTCTGAGGTACCTATATAATAAATTAAAACACATTGTAAAAAAAAGATGACCAATGTATATATCAATTAAACACAAAACAATTACGTATAATAATTAACCTCTCAAATGGATACATCTATCTGTATTGGACCGGTCCTGCAATCCTTGCCTCATATGCCAAATGAATAAGAAGGTGTTCCATGCTATCAAAGAATGTGTGTGTGTGTGTGTGTGGGGGGAATAGTCTCTAGTATGCATATGATAACTGGAATATCTGCTTCCATCTTCTTCAAATCCTCCAAACATAACTTCGTGGTTGTCAAACTTCTAAAATATAAACTCAACTCGGTAAGAGCTTCCCAAACTTTCACCGGTAGCAATTCTCTGAATGCAATCGGAATTAATCATTGCATGAAAACATGACAATCATGACTTTTCATGCCGAACAATTGATGCTTGGCCATGTCAATATTCCTTGCCATATTGGACACATAACCATCAGGAAATCTTAAGTTTTTTAACCATTGAAGTAAAACACACATTTGTTGGTCATTTAATGTATAGGAAGATTTCGAAATAGATGCACCTATATATAACAAAAATAACATGTTTAATAAATTATTATAAATATTAAAAAACATAAAAATAATGATTTGAGAGTACACGCACCTATAGGATGCAATTCTGAACGTATACCAAGTTCTCGCAGATCGTGTCTTCCCTTGATGTGATCCTTTGTTTTATTTGGCACACACATCAACGTGTTGAATATGTTTTCAAAAACATTCTTCTCTATATGCATAACGTCCAAATTATGTCGAATCATGTTTGTTTTCCAATATGGCAAATCCCAGAATATACTTCTCTTCTTCCATCCTACAGAGTAATTACTAACTTCCTTATTATGATCTGGTACATCTTCTTCAGTGACTCTCAAAAATCCAATCTGGTACGAATATTGTTGACCCGAACTTCCAAATGGATTAAAACCATCAGTACACAAACCAAGCTGCACGTTTCGAGTCTCCAATGCAAAATCTGGATGTATGTTGTTGAATGTCAACCATGCTTTAGCATCTGACGGATGTATCATCTCTTCATCTTCATTGCGGTGCTCTGCGTGCCACCTCATATGCCTAGTCGTTGCCTCTAAAGCATACAATCTTTGTAATCTGGGGCCCAGAGGAAAATAATGAAATTGTTTTCTCGAAATCTTATTACCCTTACTGTTTCTTCTCCATCTAGAAGTTTCACAAGCATGACAGCAAGTTGCATTCGCATTATTGCCCCAGTATATCATACACCCGTTTGGACAACAATCAATCTTTTCCACGGGTAATCCAAGGGCAGCTATTTGTTTCTTGGTGTCATAGAAACTGTTTACCATCGTATTCTCATCTGGTATCACTTCATTCACAATAGCACAAAACTCGTCGTAACACCTCTCAGTGAGACGATGGTCTGTCTTTAGGGTTGTAAGTCGAGCAATAATAGACATCTTGGTGTGAGTTTTACAACCTTCAAATAGAGGACTATTTACAGCATTTAACATTTCAAAGAACTGTCTACACTGAGGGTTTGGATATTCGTCAACGTGTACCGGTGATTCATTATGTACCGGTACTACATCAAACTGGAGGAGGAGAAACTGATGGTAATTGTTTGGAAATATACTAGCTACTGCATCATACACCATCTGTGAGTAAGAATTTTGGTTATTTGACGATTGCTCTTCTACAACCGCTACAACATTATTTGATGTTGTTCCTACCCGTGTGTTTTGATGATATTCCCATTCATAGTAATTTTCAACGAACCCCTTTCTCATCAAATGTTCTCTTATCTCATTTGGTTCCTTATAACAACAAATCTTACATTTTTTACAAGGATATCTAATTTGAGAACTCATGCTATTTTCACGGGCAAAATATAAAAACTCTTCCAACCCTCTCATAAATCTAAAACTAAACTTTCTATTTTTTCGCCGGTTATACATCCAACTTCTTTCCTCCCTAACATTCATTTTTAACACCTATACATAATATAATAATATAATTATTCAATTATTTATTAATGTAAATTAATGACAATAAATATATATATAAAACAATTCATTAAAATAAAAATGTATATGATAACATAACATTATTTTAATATGAACTATTTAAGCAAACTAATAATAATGAAAATAAAATATATACTAAATAATATTAAAGCAAATTAAGAATAAAAAAAATAACATATATTCATAATAAAAAAAAATAAAACAAATCATATAAACATAAAAACAAATAAATTATATGCTACATAATATTAATATTTCAAAGAAAATTAATGATAATAAAAATAAATAAAATAAATAAATCATTAAAACATAAAAACAAATCACTAACCTCTTAACGCTTTCTTCTCTTAATACTTAATACTTTCAATTGTTTCTCAAATATACAATATCAACGAAACGTCTTGTTTATTTATACAAATAACGGCGACAACATGGCGACCATAAACTTCTCGTCAATTTCAAATTCAAAATCAAAAACAACGGACTGAAATGGCGTCCACTTAGCTACCACAAAGAGTGGTCGCCAATTGATTTAAAAAGGGAGAAAGAAATTGGGCGGCTGGCGTCCACATGGCATCGAGCAGTATCGTCCCCCAGCTGTAAGGATGAAATCAGCGTCCACTTAGCTACCGGATTTTCTCGTCTCCATTTATGAAAAATTAAAAAATTTGACCGTTTAACTTTTTGCGTCCAGCTGGCGTCCAAAGCTTCTCGTCGCCAAATTCTTTTTTCAGTTGGCGTCCACTTTGCGTCAACAAACCCGTCGCCACACATTTAGCGTCCAAATAGGTGGACGCCGGCTTGTCGCCACTGGCGTTGAAATATTTTGGACGCTATTTCCCGACGCTAATCCAATAGTTATTCGTAGTGAATTTAATACTTCCTCCGTTTCATACTACTCGCTACATTTCTATAGTAGCACTATTTATATTCGATCTTATTTCGATAATTCCGACTCATGCATAAGAAATAATATATTCATATGAGATCTTGTTTTATTCGTTTTAGAATATAGTTTTTTAATATGTAATTTTTATATTTTTTCGTTTCGTGAAAATAAAAATATTTAATATTAAAACAGTTATTAAATTACGTGCAAAAAGAAATGTAGCAAGTATTTTGGAACGAAGAAGTATGTCCCAACCAAAAACACGCATGTGAAATTAAAAAAAAGGGTGATTAAGAGTTTAAGACTCAAAAAAAACGGGTAGCTTGGGAGTTGGGGCCCACTCAAGAAAAAACCTGAATTTAAACATGAAAGCATCATATCAACAGAAAACCCCATCCTAGTAGTCTTCATCATCTTTCATCGTCCTTACTTGATGAGTTCAATGCTTTAAAGTAAAAAAAAAATTTCCCTTTTGCTTTTTAAATCTGAATTTCTTCCTTTCAATTATAGAAGATCATAAAATATATAAACCATATTTACAACCAATGCCCGGATTCGTGCAAATACCATCCACTGCTATAGATTTTCCAAGATACGACGTTTATCCTTTTCCGTTTCCAACGTACGATCCAGGAGGAATTCATCCAAAGTACTACACGCGGGATTATCTATTTCACATTTTACAAAACTATGTTGTCCATGAAGAATTATCGGTCGACACACATCATATAATACCGTTGGATTTCACTAAGTATTCTATGGGAAATTTATGTGGTCATTACGGAATCCGTCTTGAGATGCTAAAGCAACAACCACTGTTCTTTTTTCACCCTTGGGTCGTCACCCATCAAAATGGACAATAGATAAAACCCAAAACACATCGATGGATAATGTTACACATAGTTACTGGGAGCGCACAAATATCAGGCAAGAGCACCATATGGGTTGCATTACAACTTATTATTTAAGTGAACAAACTGTGAATGAAGGAACTGCAGGTGATAATTGGACCGACTTCGCAATAGATGAATTTGAATTGCATAATCGCTTTGATCCGGAATTTGTACCTACCCCTATCATGGTTAGGGTTGATTGTTTACTGCTTTTATTTTATTTGAATATTTGATATAAATATAATTTTATTGATATTTATTATTTTGTTTTTTTTTTTAGGCTACGAATTGGCACATCATGATGCTTTACCGGAAAGGTTTTAACAACAAAAGAAAATGGAAATATAAGGTATGTTTTAACAACAATAAAGCACATATAAACATACCTTATATTTCCATTTTCTTTTGTTGTTAAAACCTTTCCGGTAAATCATCATGATGTGCCAATTCGTAGCCTAAAAAAAAACAAAATAATAAATATCAATAAAATTATATTTATATCAAATATTCAAATAAAAATAAAGCAAAACAATCAACCTAACATGATAGAGGTACAAATTGATCAAACGATATGCAATTCAAATTAATCATTGCGTCACAATATCACTGCGATCTCATTCCGTTTGTTCCTAAATAATAAGTTGTAATGCAACCCATATGTTTGCACGCATGGTCGGAACTATCGACATCGTGTTTTGGTTTTATCTATTGTCCATTGATGGTGGCCAAGTGAAGAGTGGTGTGCTTAGCATCAGCGAGTTCGTAATCCACATAAATTTCCTGAATGTGAAATCACGGATATGAGTGTCGACGAATCTTCATGACGACATATTTTGTAAAATGTGAAATAGATAATCGGCGTAGTCTAATCCTCGGATATGCGTTGAAACGAAAAATCGCGTCAAAATCTATAGCGATGGATGATTCCGAATCGGCATTGGTTGTAAATAGGTTTATAATTTATGATCTTCTATAATTGAAAGGAAGAAATTCGATTTAAAAGCAAAGGGCAATCTTAAAGCATTGAACTATAAGTAGCGATGAAAGATGATGAGACACTGGATGGGGTTTCTGATTGATATGATTCATGTTTAAATTCGGTTTTTTGATGGCTAACTCAAGCTCCGTTTTTGAGTCTTAAACTCTTAATCACCTTTTTAATTTCACATGGTTTTATACTTCTTGTTCCAAAATACTTCTACTTCTTTTGCGATTTATAGCTGTTTAATATTAAATATTTTTATTTTCAGCAAACAAATAAAAATACATATTAAAACTATATTCTAAAGCGAATAAAACAAGATCTCTATGATATATTATTTCTTATGCATGAGTCAATTATCAAATAAGATCGAATATAAATGTCTATTAAGAAAGTAGCAGGTATGAACGAGGAGTATTAATTCACACGAAACATGGATTAGCGCAAATAGCGTCCAAAATATTTCAGCGCCGATGCGTGCGCGTCCACCTATTGGGCTAATGCGGCAGTGTTAATGTAAGCATAAATTTGGCGACAGAATTGGCGGCAAGTTAAGCGACAATTTTCATAAATGGAGCGAAATCGCAAGTGAGGCATTCATCCCATTACGGGAGCGATCTGCTCATCATGGGCAGCCATTTCTTTCCCTTTTAAATCGATTGGACCACTCTTGTGGTAGCAAGTGAGCATTCGATATTGTTTTGATTTTGATGAATTGACGAGAATTTATGTATAGCGGATTATTTGTATAATAAACAAGACGTTAGTTGATTGATATTTAGAAACAATTGAAAGTATTAAGTATTAAGAAGAACGTTAGTTAGTGATTTGTTTATGTTTTAATGATTTATTTATTTTATTTATTTTATTATCATTAATTTTCTTTGAAATATTATATTATGTAGCATATAATTTATTTGTTTTATGTTTATATGATTTGTTTTATTTTTATGAATATATGTTATTTTTATTCTTAATTTGCTTTATATTATTTAGTATATATTTTATTTTCTATTATGTATAGGTGTTAAAAATGAATGTTAGGGTATTACCCGTCCAAACTTTAAATTTTTTTGAAAAACGTTGTCCATGCCCGCCCGTTTTTCGAGCCGGATTGGGCGGGCCTAGCGGGTAGCCCGCCCATGAACAGCTCTAGTTTCAAACAAGCGATACAAATAACCTGTTATTTGTAGCGTTTGTTTCAAACAGGCGATACAAATAACCCTTATTTGTATCTTTCGTTTTCAAACAACGTCAAACAAAAGACCTAAAAGAATTTGAAAAAAAAAAACTAACCTCAAGTACTCAAGTTCATTTGCAATTATGTGAATATCAGCCGCATTGATCTTTACAGCAGCCAATTCTTTTCCCCTAGTAGTTGATTAAAAGAAAAATAAATAAAGTCAAGTAAATGCAACATCAAGACCGAGAAACAAATGATAAATATTTCTTTTAATCAACTCCTAGGAGAAAAGAATTGGCTGCTGTAAAGATCAATGCGGCTGATATTATATTATATTAAAGGGAAGAGGAAGGTCGAACCTAAAGAGAAATTCAAAAAGAAGCTATGTGAGTAGATCGACTTTATTGCTGATCGAGGCGTAACCATCAAATCATGATGACAAATTAACACCGGCTTTCCGTCCTAGTCGGCTGATTGCATCACAGGCTCGCAGCGCCATGAGGGACAAATCAGTAACGTATCAGTATCACTACAGCCTACAAATCGTCAGTATCACTCTGTTTATTGAAAGAAAATGATCATGAATAAGAAAAACATCAATAGATTCTTGTTAGTACATAACCAGGTCACCCAACTCTAATAGTAAGGCCCCTACAAAAACCAAAACACATTGCACACTAGAACTTAGTAACATACAAACAGAGAAAAAGTACAAGTTAGATTGAAGTGTAAAGGGATTTGATCATATGCAAGGATGTATGACAGTGAGGACAGAACCTGTTTCAACTTACTTCTAAGCCTACTTCAATCAACCACATTTTCATCTTTGTACCCACGGAAAAATTAGAAACCAAGTAACACTCTAGGAAATTCATTCACAGAGCTTGTATCATGCTATCAAACTAATAAAAATAATTTAAGGTATGGAAAATGCAATAGTACCTGACTTTCAAATTCCCCTATCTTATCCTTTGCCAAACCAACTTTAAGTCAAAACCAACACTATTAATCTCCTATTTTTATTGACAAGAAAAAAAAATTATTCGTCACACAGAATAACATACATTTGTTGATGGAAGTAATACAAAAATATATTGAATTCAATTAAAGTCTTAATTTGAAATAAAGTCTAGCAGGAGAGATATTAGCTAGTTTCATTAAGTTCTACCACAAATCCCCCTTTTTCTGGAACTAAGACATACATGAAACATGGTTCTGACAACCAAATTAGTCTAATTAAATATATAGTACATCATATCCCACAAATAATCAGCATGCAATCTTAAATTGAGCTATTCATTAAAATTAAATAAACATCTTACAACCTGGTACAACTATCATCCTATAATATCCAACAAATAATCAAGAAGTAATTTTTTAATGTTCTTTTGACTTAATAAAACATATTCATAAGTAACAACCAACTTCAGAAATGTTCTATTTAATTCATATCTATATAACAAATTCATAATAACCCACTACAAAAATTACCTTCAAATTCTTAATCATATATATAAGAAATTCATAACAAACTACCTGCTTAAGAAGCCACGACATTGTTAAAATTAAAGATAACCTAATTCTTCAAACTGAAGCATAAGAGAATTATAAGAACAAGAATGGAGGAAGAAGCAAGAGCAGATCAAAAATCAATGGAAGAAATGGAGTGAATCTGGAAAATAAAAAACAAAAAGGAAATTAATATAAGTCAAAAGAGGATTAAAGAATTGATAGAAGAGAAATCAATTGGGCGCTGAAATACAAAATCGAATGAATGGGCGCTGAACAAAACGAATGAACAAACGAATGACTGAATGAATGAACAAGCGAACGAATGAACAAACGAGCAGCAGCTGAAATACAAAACGAAGAAATTTGTTTGCACAGAAATACAAATCGAATATGCGTAGCTGATGAAATGCAGAATGTGATTTGAAATTGTTCAGAATGTGTTCGAAATTGTTCAAAAATACAAAACGAGCAGCTCTAGTTCAATGGGAAATACAAACGAAATGAAATAGACATTTGGAATTGTGAAGGAATTTGTTCAGAATGTGATTTGAATATAAACCTATTTGTTGAATGTAGTGTACTGCTATTTGTGAAAACGAATGACATACAAATTAAGGAAATACAAACGCAAACCATACCGTGGCAGGAAGGAAGCAGCTTCAGTTCAATGGGTGCAGGAAGGAAGGAAATGGGCACAGAAAACGAATGAAGCAGTTGAACAAGAGAAGGGGCTTAAACCTAATTTCACTTTAGTGGCTGAACAAAATAAAAAATGGGCACTCCATATTTGTATCGGGTATATGATTTTGTACCGTGTGTTTAAACAAACGATACAAATAAGTATTATTTGTATCGTTTGTTTAATCCAAAGATACAATTAAGGTTTATTTGTATCTTTTGTTAAATTAATTGATACAAAAAATATTATTTGTATATTATATTTCAATAAATGATACAAATAGGGGTTACTAATGAGACTTTTTTTACTAGTGAATTTTACTTAATGAAAAACCTTAATTACACGATATATAGATACTTAATCTAGTATTATTTAAATATAGTATTAAGTTTTTCACGAAATTTAATATAATATTTTCATTATTTTTTTTTAATTACATACATTAATTTAATCATATAAAAAGTTTGTTATAAAAACTACATTTTGAGACAAATCTAACAATATCTTAATTAAGCTATATAATTTCTTACAAATTGGTGAGAAACCTTATGGAAATATTAATCGATAATTAGTTTTAACAAAATTATAGACAATCACATTTATTTATAAGCAGTAAAATTGTCATAAGAGACAAAACAATCGGCAACATCATTTTTTAAATTAATTGTAAGAAATAAAAAAATTTAATTTGTGACTATTTTAATTTATTAGTTAAAGTATAGTCTATAGCCAATAAGATCATATTTTATTTGTGTCAATGTAAAAATTATTATTATCAATTATTTAGGAGTAGATTTTAATCATACACAATAATAAAAATTAAAGATTGAATTAGTACTTCTTTTGTCCTCAAATACTCGCTATATTACAATTATTGACACTATTTATCGGTTAAGGTTATTTTATTTATTGCGGTTAATATGTAAGAAGAAATGTTGTCAAGTGGAAAATATGTTTGATATTGGAAATATAATGCAAATACAAATAACAAACCGATTTGTATTTCCTTTGTGTAAATGGCAATGGAACTCCTTGCTTGGTAGATCATCAAATGGACACCATGAAGATAAGGTTGCGACAATCAAAGAAGTCGCTCGGAAACTTAATATGAGTAGAAGGCGTTCATGCACTTTCCTATTGTGATATTTCTCCCACAAAGGTGCTTGGGAAGATAAATGAAATTCACAATGAGATACAATCTACACAACAAAATCCTAGCACAAGGAAATTACAGTAGTAAATACAAGTGTTGTAGTGAATCATGAACTTTGATGATATTGAGAGTTAATTACTCTCTCAATATTATCTCATGAAAGGAACTACAAAAAATAATATACATGGCGACCAACGCTTAAGTCGCCAACTGGTAAGTAAAAAGGAGTTGGCGACTAAATGGGGACGTAAAGGAACAGTCGCGTATAAAATAGTTGCCAAAGAAAATTAAGTCGCCAAAGAGTCGCCAATGACGACTAGAAATTATCAGTCACTAACTTGTCGTTAATGGCGACTAAAATTGTAGGTCCCTAAATAGTCGCCATTTATTGATATCTGGCGACTAAAATGTTGGTCATCATCTGGTCCCCAACTTTTCCTATCTGGCGACTAAAAAACTTTTCCTATCTGGCGACTAAAATGTTGGTCACCATTAATTAAAAAAAAAAATCGTACATTATTCTTAGTATTCAAAACATATTAAGAATAATATATGATTTTAATTTTTAGGGAAATTCTACATGGTAAGCACCAGGTTAAGGGAAACGCCTGTATTAACTAATCTTGTTTTCGTTTCTACATGGTAAGCACCAGGTTAAAGGAAACTAACTGCCGTAACTATATGGGGTAAAAAAACGTTTGAATGGGCGTTAAAGGATGAAATTACCATATTGCCCTTGTTTAATTCTCCATCATCATCTTCTTCCTTTGTTTTTCTTCTCTTTCAAACATTACTTTTCTTCTCTTTCAAACCTCTAACTCCTTTCTTCACATTCCCCTCTTCCTTCGTATTTCTCCAATCCAAACCTTTCCTTCTATCCAAATTAAGTGTTATGTTAATGGATTTGTGAAAACATCATGTCTGACGTGAGCATTGAGTTTTGGTGATGCTCCTAAATTTTAGTTCTTGGAGGTTCTTGTAACACCCGAATTTCCTCTCTTCCATTACGGTTTTGGTTTCGTTTAAGGGGTCGGAAATTCAGGGGTGTTGCAGTTCTTTCACCTATTAGATTATTTGAACTTGTAGCCAGTAGAAATGTTAGCATTGAAATTTTAATTGGTTTGGAGTATTGCTTTGGAGTTTGTGGTTCAAGGAAAGTGGGTCAACCTCATCTAATATTAGAAAGTTGCTTGTTGGATGAAATGAATGTGTCTTCCTCTTGTACTCTTGCTTCAGAAGTTTGGTTTTTATGTATCCAAATTGCTAGGTCATCTCCATATTCCTTCCTTTCCTCCAGATTGGATAGAAGGAATTGGGAGGAAAGGTTTGGATTGGAGAAATGCGAAGGAAGAGGGGAATGTGAAGAAAGGAGTTAAAGGTTTGAAAGAGAAGAAAAGTAAGGTTTTGAAAGAGAAGAAAAGCAAAGGAAGATGATGATGATGGAGAATTAAACAAGGGCAATATGGTAATTTCACCCTTTAACGGCCATTCAAACGTTTTTTAGCCCATATAGTTACGGCAGTTAGTTTCCCTTAACCTGGTGCTTACCATGTAGAAACAAAAACAAGATTAGTTATTACAGGCGTTTCCCTTAACCTGGTGCTTACCATGTAGAATTTCCCAAATTTTTATAATTACTAGTTGTGGGGCCGCGTGCTACGCACGCGGTCCCCCAAGTTATACTATCGAATTCAAAATGTTATTTTTGCACTTATATTAAAAATAATATAAATAAAATCATTAGAATGTCAATGTATCGGTTTTCTGTCGATTTCCCTGCACACTAAAATTCATCAAGTGTTATATTTGTTTTAGGTTGGATATATTCAATTTGACCATGTCTATGATAATTAAACTGGTTAAGAAGTTATTTATTTTTTTGACTATTAAATTTTTTCAAAAAAAGAAAAAACCTTTGATTTTATTTTATATAGCATTAAGTCTTGAAAGTTTCAACTAAGAAATATTCATCTGGAGCACAATTTTATAAATAATTAAAAAAAATCACTCTTATGTTTGGTATTGTACTAATTTAATCCTTAACATCTCTGAGTGTATACCGTGAAAATTAAAAAAAGTATATCCAGACAAATCAAATAAAATCTCATTTGACTATATTTTAAATTATAAATTAAGAATAAAAATACAAACTAATTGTTCATTTTGCGAAAATGAATAGTGATAATCCTTGGGCGTTTTTTATAGTTTAAGGATTAAAATCAATATTGTTAAGTAGCACATTTGTAATATACTGGATATGCAGATGTGTGTTACAGCAACATAAGCATTGTATTTAAAGGTTATTTTGGTTAATATCAAAAGTGTTGATTACATGGATAGTAATACATCAATAGTAAATCAAGAATATCGAAGAGCGCAAAAACAAAATCTTCAAGGCTGATTTCATTGCACATTTACTCTGTTAAAGATGCTTGAAAACTCTTCAACTTTGTGAACTGATGGAGATTCCTTCACAAGGAAGTAGGAACAATACAAAATTGTGAATCTGAAATAAGGCTGCTGCTAGTTATTCATTAAGTTTCTCGTATTTCCATTATCAGACAAGTAAATTTCCTTTTCTGCAGTGGCCATAATAGCCTCTGGTACAACTTGCTGATCAGCACCACCATCTGAGCAGTGTTTCTCCTCAAAGACACAGTATATCGAGACATTTCTAGCATTGAGGTTTTCAGAAACATGAAGTGATTTATGAGTTGATAGAATGCACTTATTTTACATGTTTGAGGCGGCTTTTTAGTGCATTGGTGGGTTGTCACATTGACACACTAATTCCCCATTGTCCTCGATAAAAATAGCCAGAGGTCATGCCTTGCACCTAGAATTTTCGATCTTGATTCTCATTTACCATGGCAATACATGGTTATTTATGTCAATAAAACATGAAAGTCATACAATGTTTCAAATCATTGATATTTTTATGAGCTTGTTAGCAAAAGCTTTGAGACGATGCCACCAATGTTTCTTGATATGTTCTTTGCAGCATGATTTGATGAATAACTTCTCATCTTGATAGCGCTTCCAACAATCTTTGATGCGTCATGTCTTGTTCTTTCTGAATCATCTGAACAGACTGAACACAGATAAGAAAGCGACATGGGTCGTGTCTGGATAACAGCTTTTACGTTCACACTTTCACTGTAATTCTCTGTTAGTATATTGCTTCTTCCATGCTTCTCTACCTTTTTAATATTTCATCAGTTTTCCTTTCCTGTCCCATATTAACACACTAATTAATAAAGTTTATTAATCAGTTAGGCCAATTACCTAGAAAGAAAGGGAAGCTATAAAAGCAGCACACACACACACTGAAATAAGTCATTCAATCTCCATGGATCAAAATTCACTAACAAGGAAATATGAGCTTTAGCAATTTAGCATTCTGGTTAGCAATTATAACAAAATATTAATTTCAATAATCACATTTCTGAAGGCATAACAGTATCATACCGCAAATATATTTAATAGATTATCCAACACTTTTGATCTTGAATTTCATCACATAACTTATCAAAGTTGTGAATTCCAACACTTTTGATCTATAGTTTATTGATACGAAGAGTATTCCAGAAGGTCAAAGAGAGGAAAATCAAGGAAGATAGAAGCTCAGAATGTGCGATTAGAGTGTGTGATTGCGTGCTGTGTTGTCAGGGTAACAACCCTTGTGGACAGCATCTCAACAACACCACGTCGACATTACCGTAACAACCCTCACAGCCTCTCTCGATACAATATCTAGTCAGACCAGCAGCGTTAACATCACAACTCATGTACAGAAGGTGCAAGCTGATCGACAAGCAAGAAGCAGCTTCATCATCTAGCCACGAAAGTCGAAAGCTACAAGCTGATCGACAAGCAAGCAGCAGCTACTGCGTTGAGGTGTCAAAAAGCTGTATCAATTGACCAGATAGAAATGAATAGAAAGTTGTACTGTAAAGAGATTAACAACAAAAAATAGTGCAACCAACCTTGGAGTGTTATTTCCTCTATGTTCCAGACATGATTATCATATAATCTAATTACACCATAAAGTTAATCTATTAACTCCAGCAGCACAGTGCACTTTATGTCATTTAAAAGTGTTGAACAAAAGTAGCATTGTATTATGATATTATCATGCAAAGCAGTATCATTTCGCATGATTTTTTTTGCATTGGATTCAAGTTGAAAAAAAGTTGGAACCAAATTTACCATGATATTATGATACAAAGCAGTATTAAATCACAATACTTCAAGTGTGAGCTAACATACTACATACTGGAAGTAAGCAGTTGCGCAAGACATATCATCATTGAGATCACCAAATGCAAGTTCTAGTTCAATCATCTATGAAACCAAGAAAAGAATTAAACAAGTCAAATATAAACAAACATTAGAGGAAAATGTGAGCTAAAAAGCTGCAAAAGCTTAACATGTTCGGTGTGCACCTGGTAGAAAGACAATATAAATGGTCAATTATATAGCAAAATATTGGCCCAAAATTTAGCAAAATGTCTGGAAGTATTCGAATTTTCAGCTCAAAATGTTGGCCCAAAAGTACATACCTGGTAGAAAGACAATATAAATGGTCAATCATATACGGTTAGATTGAAGATACAACACCAAACAGAACATACTCAAAAAACAACAAACTTACATCAAAAAGAGCAGTAGAATATGTTTCAGCATTCACTTGGATTGAGATAGTCAAGAATGTTGACTTCCCAAAGGAGTCCAGACATAAGATGAAGATCAAGCTATGTATTAGAAGTATATAAACATCATCAAAAGAGTGCAAGCAAATTGAAACACGAAAGAACCAACTAATTCATGGATTCATTCAAGCCATTGAATGAGAGACTCTCATTGTTGATATAAGATTAAAGGAATTTATCTCAATCGAACCAGGCCATAGCCTATGGCCCTACTCTTAAAACTTGAATAAGTATTTGTGCAAGTGTGCACAAAGGAATAACTGCAATATTTTACATTTCAAATAATTTATTGACACAAGAAAGAAAAAAGATTTATCAATACCTAGTGAACTTAATGTATATACTATGTGACCTCAGAAGCTTATGCCATTTTCATGCAATTGGACTTACCTGGGACCAATCAATCCAACCCTTCTCTGTTTTGCACCAGATTTATGCCATATAACTGGTGTCTAAATTGCATGTAACCCACCATATAGCGAGCTACACACAGCGAGTTGCTTAAAATGGAGGTCGAATTGCATACACCTGTGGATTGCAGCCTAGAACACTGCAAGCCTATGTATGAATCCAGAGGCCATCTTGACCTACAACCTATAGGTCAGGATTTGCAATTTATTTAGTTATACAGGATGGTAATGATCTTAGCCACACCATATTCAAACTTGAGTAATCCAACTAATCCAAAATAATAATAAAAAAATACATGATAAACATCAAAATAAAGCACATTTATCTTAGAAGAAAAACTCCAAGTAGCCAAAGACTTAGCAGAAGCAGATCTTCAAACAATACCAAGCATGTTTTGATAACTTAAAAAAATAAAAAGTGATTACCAACAAAAAAACCCACATTTATTAAAATCAAAAACAAAAATTCCTAAAAACATCAAAATAAAGAACATTCATCCACCAGTGCTTAATATCTAAAACGCAAAAAACAAAAACCCACTAAAATTAGATCAAAATATAGAAAGTTGAAACATAAAAATGAAAAGTGATTAAAAGAATAACCTTTTTAGCAGAAAATAATTTGAAAAAAACAACATCAATTTTAACAGCAATTGAAGTTATCTGATCATACCAAAAATTGAACAAATTCTGTTAAAACCTAAATCTCATCAAGCCAACAATAAAAGAAAATGAGACTACCAACAAAAAAAACCCACATTTATTAAAATCAAAAACAAAAATGCTACATCATACGTAGTAAAATTACTCTAAAAAGTCGCAAGAAGCAACCTTTGTCTTTGTATTCCCTCACAATTTAGCCATATCTGTGTAGTTTGAATTAGTCGTTGCACTTCAAAAGAAAAACAAGTGTACATGAAATTAAGTAAGCAATAACGGTTAATTTTAATTTCATCCATCACAAGTTCAAAGTAAAAATGGAATTCAATCAAACAAATACAACAATACTGAAAAAGAAAAGGGAAAAATAAATTACTGTGGAAAAACTGAGAATTGGAACCTCCTTGCTAGATCTTGAAGCAATAAATTGATTTTATGAATTGTTAGTCTTTAGAATTGGAGTTCATAATCTTTATGAAATTGGTGAATCTTCAACGAATTCGGTTCTTCCTGAAATTTAATCAATTAAATAATAACAATTAGATACATTAATAACTTAATAACTAAAAACACAACTTAATGACTAAAAAAAAAAGTAATCATAATACCCGTATGATAAAAATAAAATCCTTATCAAAATTTACATCAACGAGAAGTAAACTCGAGTAGACCAAACGGTCCTAAATTTTCATTAAAAAGAAAACCCAAAATTCGAATAAATAATGAAGAACTCAGAAACAAGAGTGTGGGGAAATGGGGTTCAAGTGCTTCACTATCATGATCATAGACAATCAATAATTTCATATCATACTTAAATGGGTAAGATTCTGCAACAAAACTAAATACTGATGTTCTATTAGCAGTCAGAATAACTAAATAATCATCTTCATTAACGTTAAAAACTACCTAAGCCAATGATTTAGAAGCAACAAAACATGTTAATTAATTCCATGGTGACGAACCACATCCGCAAACATTTGATGTCATAAATTAAATAAATAGGATAAATAAAAATATATGATCAAGAAGACGATCAAATAAACAAATAGCTATCTATGAAAAGGATAAATTATATTCACATGAATAATAATGATGTTCCCAGCTCGTATCGTTTTAGAGTATAATTTTGTGTTGATCTCTACATTATTATATAGTATCATATTTTTGGGGGTGGGTTTTGGTTTATGATCCGAATTATTCAAGACAAATATATTCAGATTATCGGGTGATATGACTAACCCATTTGGACTGTAACCAAAACCAACACAAATGCGGGAATCTACCTTTCCCTAGAACAAAAAAATAAAACAGTTTATCAATCAGCAATTGAAGAAACCCCAAATAAATTGAACAAAAAAAAACTGAAATGAATTGAAGAAATTTTTTTTCAAACCTGACAAACTAAATGCTTCACGGTTTTACAAAAGTAAACAACAACAAGTAATAAATTAGTCAAACTTGATAGAAGAATTTCTTCAAATTAGAAAAAACCCAAATAAATTAAAGAACTTCTTCAAACCATGAAAAACAAGATGCAATTTGGGAATCCATAAAAAGCGAAAAAACCCTAGAACAAACCAAATAAGTCGACAAGATTAGAAAGAGCAAGCAAATGAAGACAAAGCGAAGAAATCCTAGAACAAAACGGTTCCATGAATGATGAGAAATCCTAGAACAAGAACAGATAGAGCAAGCAAATGAAGACAAAGCGAAGAAATCCTAGAACAAAACGGTTCCATGAATGATGAGAAATCCTAGAACAAGAACAGATAGAGCAAGCAAATGAAGACAAAGCGAAGAAACCCGTAGCTTGTGTAAGTTAATCACATCAAAAGAGGGGAAATGCAGCCCCTATGAATGTAGGATCGTAATCAGAAAGGTTTTGCAGTAAATGAAATAAAGTATGAGGGCACTTAATATTGCACAAAAATGGTTTAAAATCGAATATAAAAAATCAGTTGTTAAACCTCATGAATACCTCATTGAAGTCCAATAAAAAAGCAGTTGCTAATTCCATATTTCTAATGCAAAATACAAGAAATGCAACAAGGAAACAACGAAAAAGAAATAAAATGACCTGTTAATATCTGAAATCAGCTGGGTTGCATAAATGTTGGAGCTTACTTTCACTTGCCATCTCAATTCCAAGTACTGAGGACAATGTGTGTTCAAAACTCATCCTCATCCCTGAAAACCAAATAATGATTATGATTGCGTAAACAAATATGATTTTGCAATGCGATCCCTTTTCTTGACTTCCCTTAAATGTAAAATAAACGAGAAATGCCTAATTTTTTAAAAAATTACCTTTATACTAACAACACCTCACTGATGAATATATAATTAAATTGCAGAATCTAAGTTTCAAGCACTTCACTTTTTGTATAGCAACATTCGTAAGTGATTTGGAAACCTTACACTGATTTCGCTCCATACAACTATCTATGGAATAATAGAAATGATCCTTATAAAATAAGATTCCTAAAGTTGACCAACAAACCTCTCTTTTTATAGCAACAATAACCAAAAAAATATTATTTTTAGCAAAATAATACAAAAGATGATGAAACTGATAAGCCTTTTCACTATAAAGAACAATTCGTTATAGAATAGTGTACCTTGTAAACTTTGGAAACTGTAGGAATTTGAAATAGAAAACTTCTTTTCAATACTCCTAATATCAAACCACTTACGAAAATGGCCAACAAAGTCACAAATTAAAATAACAAACCTATAAAGATAGAAAGAATAAGCAAATACAAAAGGAAATTATGGAAGATAAAATGTAGAAAATTGAGATCTAAAATGAAGACAAAGCAAACCCAAATTGAAGAGAGAAAAGGAGTGTGGGGAAATAGGGTTCATCCAAGCAAATGAACAATAAAAAAATGCAATGCATAGTTGAACAAAAGGGTAACCAATACAAAGATTGTAAAGGTGAAAATCTTTTGAATACCTTGCTTATGAAATGGCGAGAAGGAGCAGCACGATACTTAAGTAATCCATGAACAGTTGGAAATGCGTGGCATAAAACTCCAAAGCTTCAGTTGAATAGCAAGAAAAATAATCATCAAGTTCTAATTAGCTAACAATGTGAAAGATAGCAGTAAAAATTAAACTTAATTAAGAATGTGACACCCAAAAATGCACAAGAAAACTTAAATGTAACCCCCATCAGAAGATGAGCGTGAGAATGTAGAACATAATTGGAGAAACAATATGTAAGATGCTTAAACTATAAAATTTGATAAACTATTATAATCCTTTACAAATAAAACCAGTATAAACCCTAATTTCATAAAAGTACACCTTAAAATTGAAAAAAAGTCAAAAATATATTTTAAAAAAACCTTAAGCGCATTAACACGAAGAGCCCTATATTCGACACTCTAAGCTACAACCAAAACCACCCGAAAACAAAAGAAATTTAAATTTGGTCAAGATACATGAACAATCGAAAACCAAAAGTAAAAACATATGAATAAACATGAAAGTAAGAAAAGTAAAAGTAAGAACTGTGTATAAACATCAAAAAGATTTGAACTTTCATATTAGGAGCACAAACAAATTGAAAATTAACAATTAACAATTAACAAACAAACAAATAAGGATGTGAATGTTAGTACCTTCGTAAGCTCCCATTTTCCTTTGCCTAAATTAAATTAGCCTAAATCAAAGTTAGAGAAATCAAAATTGTGAAAAAGGATGAGAATATTAGAGAGTAAAGTTCAATTTACAAACAAATAGCATATAACATAATACCAACTAAACAAAAAAAAGCAAAAAATAGAAGGAAAAACAAAAACACAAAGCAAAAATGAAATACCAGCAATACAGTTCCGACGGCTGCATCCCTAATTTAGTTTATAGCTCACATCATATAAAACCAAAAAAATTGAGCTTTAAACCGTAAATATCCATTCCCAGATAAAAAAAATAAAATTTCTCTATTTATTTTTAGCAAAAGTAAAGCAAATACAAAAATAACCAAGAACCAAGTAAACATAAACAAAGACCCATTAAAAAGAATACAAGTATAAATCTTTTAAACATCAATCAAACAACAGAAAAGAAACTAAAACCTTAAACTGAGAAATACTCATGGAGTTGAAGAAGAAATTACATTACCTGTGCAATCGGGTTCGTGGTGACGCTTAACGAGAATTGATCGATCCCTAAATCCAAATAAAAATCTGATCAGAGTTCATTCAAAAATAAACAAAACCCCTAAATTTCCATTAAACAAAACCCCTAAATTTCCATTAAACAAAAATCCTAAATTTTCAATCAATTTGGATAGTTTCATGGCAAATGAAGTACTTGTAAAACAAACAACTACTATCGCTCATCTTCAAACTCAGAAAAACAAAACAAACAACCCAACTAATTTGATTATCACCTATCAAGCTGTTTTTTGTTTAAAATCTACACCAACACACCAATAATTCACAAAAATCAAATAAAAACAGAAAGAATCCTAAATCACCAAATAAAGCACTCCTAGCACAATGAATTTTAAAGAAAGCGGAATTAGAAAATTTATGAGACCAAATTTTTTAAGGCACACAGATCTTAAGAAAATTTATGCATTCATTCAAAGCAATGAATTTAAAAAGACCTAATTTTTTTTGAGAATTGGGACACACGGATCTGCATCGAAACTTTCCGAGAGGGTGATAGATTTTCAGGCACTTTCATCTTGCTGAAATGGAGCCGGAAATGGCAAGGAAATGGAGCTGAAATGGAATCAAGAATACTTTCATCTTCTCGGCTTGATGAGCTTGGGACGAACTGATCGAATTTTTCTTCTGGGTATTAACCTGGGAGTGGAATTAAGAAAAGAAGAGTGAAGTGGAATTAAGAAGTAGCTAGGTGAAGTAGAATGAGTGAAGTGGCAACAGATGGAATGAAGCAGTGAGATGGAGCTGAGATGGCAAGGAAATTGCTGATTTGGCAAAAATATTGTTCATGGAGGGATCATGAATAGTATTCATGCCTTACAAACATTTTATTGTTAGAGGATAAATGTACGAAATGATATTATAAAATTATACAAATAATAATAATCATGCAAATAACAATAATATAATATAATAGAGTTTCTAATAATTACATAAAATAATAAACTAACACGAATTTAAACCCCCTCTACTAGACCCTCCCCATCCATTACCAAAAGGCACCCGACTAAGCAGATTTTTTAAGCGTGTATTTTCATGCTCAACACTAGCCAAACGCTGTTGCAAAAAATCTAAATGTTGTTGTTGCGCGTTTACCCTAGCGTCGGTCACCGCAGTAATATGGCGCAAAATATCAGCCATCTGCTCTTCTTGACGCATGAAACTCTCCTATATGCGTTCAAGAGCAGTTCGGTCATCAGTCGTCAAACGAGGAGGGTCTACTAATCAGGGTAAAATGTTTGAGAAGCTGACCCAATGCCATACACAGACGCGGAAGGCGAAGGACAATCCGTCAACTCCAAAACCGCTCTCAAATAAATATTATTGTAGTCTGGAGTTTTTCCGGCCTGTAGGTGTTCATCCACCATTCGATTGTATATAACCTAAAAGAATTAAAAAATTAAAAAAAACAACAAAATTTATGTATATTATACTAATAAAAGAACTTTAAAAAGCTTACATATATCAAGTCTCTTGTCATCGGAGTTAACAAGGATCCTATTTCCTTTTCCATCGAACACTCTTTGGTCCGACAAAAAATCTTATAAGCATTTGGCCTTTCATCTCCATCTTTTTTTGCCTACAACAATAAAGTAGTTAATATATATATATATATATATATATATATATATATATATATATATATATATATATATATATATATATATATATATATATATATATATATATTTTGCCGAAAGCCCAAAATCAGCCCAAACCAACTAAAAAAGGAAGCAAAAGAAACAAGCCAGGCAGGAAATTAACTCCTACCGGGGCACCAAAAATGCACCCGCTCTAACAAAAACAGAGCGAAAGCCCAAAATCAGCCAAACCAACTAACTAACATGAAGCAAATCTAACATCCTACTATTTGCCCTTCCTGCTATTCTAAAAACTATACAATTAACCACCTCTTTCAAACTTAGAGTGTGGTTATCAAAAATAATCTTGTTCCGTTGCTTCCAAATGTTATAAATCATCTCAGTCCATAAACCGGCAATGAGCTTGGCCCGATCCGTCTTCTTTCTATTGATTTTGCTTATCCCCATGATCCCCCGTGGATGTTATATATATATATATATATTATATATATATATATATATATATATATATATATATATATATATATATATATATATATATATATATATATATATATATATATATATATATATATATTTGGCACAAATGAATATATATATATATATATATCTCAATATATATATATATATATATATATATATATATATATATATATATATATATATATAAGTCCCATATCTAAATATTCGCTACATTAAGAGAGATGGTCTGGAGTGCGATGGGCGAATAGCTGTCAAAACGCCACCATCTCCAGTTTTTTCCGGCACCACACTCAGCCCACCGGTGGTATGCGAGGCAGAAGTACTAGAGGCAGAGGAGGGAGGGGAGGAGGACAGGATTCTAGGAGTCAGGGCATGGTAACACGAAGTGGGATGACGATTTCAGAAATTGGGGATAAGCAAACAGCACTCGAAACTTCTGAAGAAGATGAGAAGAGTGACCCAATGACTAAAACAACCCTCACTGATGGCGAGGAAGCAATAACCCCATCGAAGGAGGATGAGAAAGGCAGTGAAATAAGGGAAGAATTGCAATTAGTTAAAGCTCAATTGGAAGCCCTATGTCAGAATATAGCTCAATTGAAGAACAAGCCAGTTGAAGACCTCCAAATTCAATCGAAGCCCCCTGAATTGAAGAACAGCCCAGCAACTATGGAAGACGAATTTCCTGCTCTTACTAAAGGCCCAGATCAATTGAGAAATAAGTCAGGCGTGCTATCCACCAAATTGCCCTCTTGGAGGGATAAGGTATCAATTCCAACATCCCCTATTGGTATGCCACTTAAATTTGTCCCACCTGTGCTAGAAAATGGAATACAAGTAGTACATATAGAATCTCAGGATGTAGCTGAATTGATTAAACTTTGGGAATGCGCTGTTGTGGTTTATGTTGTTGGTGGAAATGTGTCAGTTGATATTGTTAGAGGATTTATTCGTAAGCACTGGCCCTTTGTGAGTATGCCGACCATTCATGCCCATGAGGAGGGCTATTTCATTTTGAAATTTACTAGTGAGGAGGAATGCTCTGAGGTTCTCAAGGGAAGTCCATACTTTCTGAATAGGGCACCTATGATTGTAAAAAAATGGAATAGGGATTTTGACTTTAAGGAAGAGATTTTGAGAGTTATCCCAGTCTGGATTAGACTACCTAGCCTACCTCTTCACTGTTGGGGAGAAGAGACTTTGAGCAGGATTGTCAGTGCAGTAGGGGTCCCAGTCCTTGCCGATGAATGTACAGCGAAGCAATTAAAAGTGTCGTATGCGAGGGTTCTTGTTGAGGTGGATATCACCAAGGAGTTTTTTTACAGAGATTAGAGTGAGAGATAACACGGGAAGAGAGTTTGTGCAAAAAGCTATTCCTGAATGGCGCCCGTTCTATTGCCGAAAATGTCACAAGTTGGGACACGAGTGTAAAGAGGAAACTGATACCCAACCTCATCAAACTCAGAGAAATAAGGATGTGGGTAAGATGCAAGGAGAGAAGAGGATGTGGATTCCTACCTCTATAGCAAAGGTTATGCAGGGGATTACTAGCATGGAAGATCTTAGAACCAAGATTACGTCGGATATAGAGCAGAATACAGACAGTAGGGAGGGTGATACTATGCAGCAACCTTCGATTGAGGGAGACAGTTATCAGGTCTGCCAGCAGCAGGTTCCTTCTGCCCAACAAGACAATCAGGAGCTAGGGGAGGAGGATGGGGGGGGACCACAGTGAGCTCCAAAAAATCTGGCCGTAGGTCCCCACAGAAACAACCCACTAAGGTGACACCCCAGGACAGTCAGCTGGACGAAAATGAGACAGTGAGGAGACAGGATCAAGGGCAAACAGCAATTGGAAATGAAAATGATAGGGACGGGAACCCTCTAATTCCCTCTACTCAATGATAATAGTTTCATGGAATGTGAGGGGCATGAATAGCCCTATCAAAGCCAAGGAAGTCAAAAGCTTTCTTGGTAGTAATAATGCGAGTGTGATTGGTTTATTGGAGACTAAAGTCAAGGAGGGTAATGCTAAAAAAATTCAAAAAAAGTTCGGCAATAAATGGCATTGGGGCACCAACTATAACCATCATGAGAAGGGTAGGGTGTGGGTTGGTTGGCGACATGATAAATGCAAGCTGGAGATTTGTAACACTCACCAACAATTCATCACAACCAAAATCACCCCCATAGACTCGAACAACAGCTTCCACATAATTTTTATGTATGGACTCCATAATGTTCGAGACAGAAGAGAGATGTGGAAGGACTTGGAGAATATGGATATCAATACTGCTTGCTTGTATATAGGAGATTTCAATGCTATCTACAAAGACGAGCACAGGAAAAATGGGATGCAAGTTACAACCTATGAAACTCATGACATGATACAGTGGCTTGAAAATAAGGAGCTTCATCCTATCACCGAAAGGGTACATGAGAACTCATGGTCTAATTGGGAGAAAGGCGAAAACCGCACCCTCACAAAGATCGACCATGCTATAGGGAACCTCCAGTGGTTAAACTCTTACTCACATGCAACGGTTCTCTATGCAAATCACCAATCCTCCGATCATACGCCGCTCATCCTGAATCTCTCAAGTCATGAAAAAATGCCAAACAAACCGTTCCGTTTCTTCAACTACTTGTGTGAGCACCAGGATTTCCTAAGGGTGGTCGACGATGCATGGAAGATAAGTGTTAAAGGGTTAGGGTTGCAGAAAATTTGGCATAAGTTAAATAATGTTAAATCCAGTTTGAAATCTTTGCACACTAGAGAATTTGCAGGCATAAAGGATAGAATTAAAATGTGGGAGGAAAAGCTGGATAAGGCTCAAACCAACTTGATGGCTAGCCCCTTGAATGAACACTACCACCAACAGGAGAAAGAAGCGATCAACCAAGTGAGGAAGTGGAGGAAAATAGAAGATAAAGCTCTGCTTCAAAAGTCCAGGCTCAGCTGGATTAGAAATGGAGCTGAAAGTACTGCTTACTTTCATGCTACAATTAAGGAGAGGCAGGCTACCAACAGCATCTATGAGCTTCAGACCAAGGAGGGCAAGTGGATAAACACCACTCATGAGATTCATAAGGAGATCACTCAATTCTATCAAAACCTCCAAGGTACAGCAACCCCAAACCTGGAGGTGATTGACAGGAGAATCATGAGAGATGGTCCCCAAATTGACAACACTAGCAGCCAGATGCTCATAAAGGACGTGACTGATGATGAAATTAAAAATGCGTTGTTCGGGATGAATGACAACAAAGCTCTAGGCATTGATGGTTTCAATGCGTGCTTCTTTAAGAGAACTTGGCATATCATCAAAGAGGACCTTACAACTGCAATCAAAGACTTCTTCAACAAACAGAAGCTCTTTTCCCCGCTCAACCAAAGACTAATCATGCTAGCAGAGTCGGAGACTTCAGACCTATTACCTGTTGCACGGTTATCTACAAAATCATATCGAGGGTTATTGCCGGGAGACTTCAGAAAGTGGTAGGATCAGTGATCGATCAAGCTCAGTCAGGGTTCATCCTAGGGAGGCAGATGGCAGACAACATCTACTGGCTGCGGATCTAATCAAAGGGTACACAAGGAAAAATAATAGCCCGAGATGCATGATCAAGATGGACCTTAGGAAGGCATATGACTGTATCAGTTGGACCTTTCTGTTCAACGTTATGGAAGAGATGGGCTTTCCCCCTAGGTTTGTGGACTGGATCAAGGCTTGTGTCACCACAGTTTCCTTCTCTATCTTGGTTAATGGCTTTCTCCTAAAGCCGTTCGATGCTAGGAAAAGGCTGCGCCAAGGGGACCCCATATCCCCTTATCTGTTTGCTATTGCAATGGAGTACCTCTCCAGATTGATGCGCAAGCAGTGTGATACCGCTAACTTCCATTTCCACCCCAAATGTAGAAGTGCCAACATTACTCACCTCCTTTTTGCAGATAACCTCCTTATGTTCTGTAGAGCTGATATGACCTCCGTCAAATCCATGATGCGCACCTTCAACTCCTTTTCCAAGGCCTCCGGCCTAGAGGCCAATACTAGTAAAAGCAATGTCTATTTCTCCGGGATAGATACTCAAAGCAAAGAGAGAATATTAAGCTACCTTCACATGGAAGAGGGTGACTTCCCATTCCGGTATCTAGGTGTTCCCCTTCACTCCAAGAAGCTGAGCGCAAGAGACTGTAAACCGCTGGTTGATAAAATCATTGGCAGGATTGGTTTCTGGTCTTCTCGTCTCCTATCTTATGTAGGCAGAATCCAGCTTGTCCGAAGTGTTATAAGGGGTATGCAGAATTGTTGGGCCCAAATTTTTTGCCTCCCGAAAAAGCTGATTAAGATGGTTGAAAGCGTGTGTAGATCTTTCATCTGGACAGGGAAGGAGGGTTTGTATAAGAAAGCTGCAGTGTCCTGGAAGCAAATGGTGTTGCCTTATTCTAAAGGGGGACTGAATTTGAGAGATATGTACTTGTGGAACAAAGCCTCTATTCTCAAGCACCTTTGGAATCTAGCTCAAAGAAAGGAGAATCTGTGGGTCAAATGGGTTCATAGCTACTATCTGAAAACGCAAGGTATTTCGGACGCCAGACCCTCGATCCATGCATCATGGAGCTTTAAGAAGATCCTCAAACAGAGAGAGATTGTGGAAAGACTTGGAGGATGGGAAGCCATTACAAAGGGGGACACTTACTCTATTGGAAGAGTCTATGATTTACTGATAGCCGATGAGCCAAGAGTCCATTGGGGGGACATTATGATCAGGAATGTTGCTAGTCCTAGCGCAAGGTTCATCACTTGGCTTGCGATTCAAGATAGGTTGGCTACGAAAGATAGAATAGGGAAATGGATGACTTTACCGGATGAAAATTGTGTCATTTGCAATGGGTCCACGGAATCGGTACAACACCTTATGTTTGAGTGCCCATTCGCATAAGAGATTAAAGCAAGGTTGTTCAATTTCCTTCCTCGAAGCATAGGCGAGCCCAGTTTCCTTGATGAAATCAGGTTGATGAGCAAGATCAACAAGAAGAAGACAGATAGGGCTAAACTGATAGTTGGCCTCTGGACGGAGATGATATATGGTATTTGGAAGCAGCGCAACAAAAAGATTTTTGAGAATCGCAACGTCGGAACAAAGGAAGCTATTGACTGTATAGTTTTTAGGATAGCCGGGAGGGTAAACAGTAGGATGATAGATATGCTTGTAACTACGTAGGTAGGTTTTGGGGTTAGTTTTTTTGGGCTTTCGCTCTCTGTTTTTGTAAAGAGCGTCAGCTTTTTTGGAGGCTTGGGTGGAGTTAATTTCTAGCCCGAGCGTTTATTTTTGTACTCTCTTGGTATATAATACAAATCATTTGGCAAAATATATATATATATATATACATATATATATATATATATACATATATATATATATATATATATACATATATATATATATATATACATATATATATATATATATACATATATATATATATATATATATACATATATATATATATATATATATATATATATATATATATATATATATATATATATATATAGATGCCCTTGATGACCCCTCGCTTGAAAAATTACTTGTTTTGCTAAGAAAATACAATGGGGTCATAGGGTATTCTATAGATGATATAAAGGGAATTAGTCATTCCCTGGGTATGCATAAAATCCACTTGAATGATGATCTTTTCACCTCTATCGAGCCTCAAAGGAGGTTGAATCCAAACATAAAAGAATTAGTAAAAAAATGAAATTCTGAAGCTACTCAGGGCAGGCATCATTTATTCTATCTCCGATAGTAGATGGGTCAGCCCTATTCATGTTGTACCAAAGAAGGGTGGAATGACCATTATCCAAGGGGAAAGTAGCAAAATGATCCCCTCCCGCACCACCACAAGTTGGAGGGTATGCATTGATTATAGAAAGTTGAATAAAGCCACAAGGAAGGACCATTGCCCCATCCCCTTTATTGATCAGATGTTAGAGAGATTGGCCTCGCATTCATATTTTTGTTTTCTTGATGGTTATTCCGGATTTTTCCAAATTCCAATTCACCTGTAAGACCAAGAGAAAACAACATTCACATGCCCGTTTGGAATGTTTGCTTATAGGCGTATGCCTTTTGGATTGTGCAATGCACCTTCCACGTTCCAAAGGTGTATGATGGCCTTTTTCTCTGACATGCTTGAGGATTTTATGGAAGTGTTCATGGATGATTTTAGCATTGGTGGTTTGTCTTTTGACACATGTTTGCAAAATCTTGAAAAAGTTTTGAAAAGGTGTCAAGAGGTAAACCTTGTTTTGAATTGGGAAAAATGTCATTTTATGGTCCGAGAAGGCATTGTCTTAGGCCATAAAATTTCATCTAAAGGAATTGAGGTAGATCCTGCCAAAGTCGATGTTATAAAACACTTGCCTCCTCCTACTAACGTAAGAGGAGTAAGAGCCTTTTTAGGGGATGTAGGATTCTACCGGCGTTTCATCGAAAATTTCTCCAAGATTGCAAAACCTCTAACTGAGCTTTTATAGAAAGATGTGGAGTTTAATTTCGATGAACGCTGTTTGAAAGCTTTTGATGATTTGAAAAGGGCCCTGATTTCGGCACCTGTTGTGCAGGCTCCAGATTGGAGCTTGCCCTTTGAGCTAATGTGCGATTCCAGTGATTTTTATGTAGGTGCAGTTTTAGGGCAGAGGAAGGAAGGAAAACCGTATGTGATTTATTACATTAGCAAGACACTTGATTCCGCACAACGGAATTACACAACAACCGAGAAGGAGATGCTTGCAGTAGTTTCTGCGTTTGAGAAGTTTCGGCCCTACTTGATGTTTTCTAAGGCCATAGTCTATACCGATCATGCGGCATTGAAGTATCTCATCTCTAAGAGGGATGCCAAACCGAGATTGATTCGATAGGTGTTGTTACTCCAAGAGTTTGACTATGATGTACGGGATAAGAGTGGAAAAGAAAATCTGGTAGCCGATCATCTATCCCGCCTCCCATTGGAGTGTTATCATGGTGATTCCGGCCCAATCAATGATTCCTTTAGAGAAGAAACCCTCTATGCAGCTGAGAGTAAGGGTGCCCCGTGGTTTGCCGATATAGCCAACTACCTTGCTTGCGGTATTGTTTCCGAAGGTAAAAATTCGAGAGAAAGGAGGATCCACTAGTGGAAAAAAAGCTATTAGCTGCAACCAATTGGCTACGGTTTTAATGTATACGCAGCCAATATGTAAAATTAAAAAAAAAATTGGAATAGGCTGCGGTTTGCTTATATGTCCGCAGCCAATAAGTGAAATCAAGTCATGGGTCGCGGTTTCCCTAGTGTCCGCAGCAAATTCAGCACTAAAAATGTGAAGCCCAACCCACAAGCAACAAAAACCCTAATTTCATATACAAAGCCGCGCCTCAAAACCCTAATCCCTTAATTCATTAATTGATTTACCTAAGTCTACTTCAAAAGCCTCAAAGTCGCGCCCTTCCTTCTTCTCAAAGCCCTTCTTTCTTCTCACTTCCTCAAAACCCTAATCTCTTAATTCTTCTCACTTCCTTCAAAAAACATGAAGATTTCACTTCCTCAAGTCATGCGTGCCCTTCCTTCTTCTCACTTCCTCTCCTTCTTCCTAAAAGCCCAGCAAAGTCTCCTTCTTCCTTCTTCTCACTTCCTCTCTGCCTTCAAAAAACGCAGGTCATGCGGTTTCACTTAAGTCTCCTTTCTTGTGTTCAGATCAGAAAAATGTGATTGTATACACAATGAAGATTTCAAGCACACCGGATCTGATATACATTCAATTGAAGATTTCAAGTCATTGAAAGTGAAGATTTATACACAATGAAGATTTCAAGTAAAAGCTTTTTGATTGTAATTTTTTTAGATTTCTAGACCTAGATTTCATTTATATTTTATGTCGTTTGTTTGTTGAAAGTAAAATATCTGGGTTAATGTTCTTGTTCTCATTATCAATGAATTTCGTTTATTTCTTTTAGATTTCAAGTAAAAGATCTAGGTTAATGTTGATGGCCTTTGTTTGTTTGTTCGTTTATTTCAATTTGTAATTTCAGACTTAGATTTCGATTTCGATAGTACTTGTTCTTAGATCTGGGTATTTTTCTGGGTTTTAATCTTTATGTTTAGATTACCAGGGTATAAAATCTTCATTCGTTTTTCTGGGTTTCAATCTTTATGTTTAGATTTTATGTTTAGATTTCATGTTTGATGTTGTAATTTTCTGATTCGTTTTTTCGATTTCATTTTTGTACTTGTTCTTTTCGTTTTTGATTGTACTTGTTCTTTCTCTTGTTCTTCATCTTTCGTTTTTTTGATTTCAAGTCATCTTTCGATTTCAAGTCAAATTTGTTGTTCTTTCCCTTGTTCCTAGCATTAAACGAAATGAAAAAAAAACAAAAAAAAAAGCCATCAAAGGCTGCGGACATAACCGCAGCCTTTGATGGCTTTTTTTTGTTCTAAAAATGGGGTATAGGCTGCGGTTTTTATGACCGCAGCCAATAAGTTTTTCTCATTTGCTGCTACTACAAAGGATGCGAGACAAAACCGCAGCCTATACCCCCAAAAAAACCGCAGCCAATGTGCTTTTTTCCACTAGTGATCTTTTACGAGGAGGCGAAGTATTACTATTGGGATGATCCTTTGTTGTTTAGGCTATGTTCAGTTGGGGTTTATAGGAGATGCATTCCTGAGGATGAGGTAGCTAATGTGATAGCTAATTGTCATTCTCTTCCATGTGGAGGACATGCCGGGGTAATGAAGACTGTCGCTAAGATTCACGAGGCAGGTTTCTTTTGGCCTACTCTTCACAAAGATGTCAGTACATTTGTCAAGTCTTGTGATTCATGTCAAAGGACGGAGAATATCGGAAGTAGGCATGAGATGCCTCAAAACAAGATTCTTGAATGTGAAATCTTCGATGTGTGGAGTATAGACTTCATGGGGCCGTTCATTTCGTCATTGGGAAATGTATATATTCTTGTAGCAATAGACTATGTCTCAAAGTGGGTCGAAGCTCTTCCAGCTCCCACCAATGATCACAAGGTTGTTGTAGAAACACTTAGAGATGGCGAATGCAACAAGAAGGGGGGGTTGAATTGTTGTATTGTATTTTAAGTATTTATGCCCTGCTTTTGCGGAATATAAAATAATAACAAATACTTAAACAAAAGCAAGAAAGATAAATGGAGACAAAGATTTTACGTGGAAACCTTCTAGGCCTAATAGAAGAAAAAACCACGACCACTCGAGATTTTAAAACTTCTCTTAATAAGCTTTAGGCAATTAGTTACAATTACATAAAACTCTTCTCTTCTCTTCTCAACTAGGCCACTTCTCTTCTCTTCTCCTTCTCTTTCTCTTTCTCTTTCTCTTTCTTCTTCTCTTTTCTCTAGCTTCACTTGAAGCCTCTTCTCTATTCCCCTAGACTTCCCTTAAGTCTAGTTACGACAATCTCTCAAAAACCCTTTACAAAATGATTCTCAAAATAAGAACAAATTCCCTAAGATGGATTTAAGAATTAAGAAATTGCATAAGAAAAATACTTTGAATAAATTGGCAATTTGTGAGAATAAGTGATTTTTCTTAAATAAATTTCTCTCGGTGAACTCCCTGGGACACACCGGTTTTTGAATAAGTTGTTTCCTTTTATAAGGGAACAACCGGCATTTTCCAGAAACCCTAACTACCCACTTTTCCTAGATCCTATTTTTAAGGAGAGTGGAATCTAATTACTTGGAGGCCAAGTATTTGCAACCGATTCTTATTTACTAAAAATAGTAAATAAGATTAACCTTAATTAAAAAACCTAACAACCCCCTAAACCTACGGTAAAGAAATAAAGCCCATTTTAATTTCCTATTTTTAAGGAGAAAAATAAGGAATCTTATTTTCTGTTCTTAGAAATAGTTTAAGGTGAATTAGGTGGTTATTTTAATTTTGCCAAATTAACTCTTAATCTTAATACCATTTACATCAACTAAAAGAGAAAAATAATTTCCTACGTTTTTTAGCTGACGTATTTCTCCAAACTTGTTTCGTTGGGAACACTGCACTGTCTCCATCAGCAACTTTCATCAGATCATCAACTTTTGGAACAATAGACATTAAATCCACTTTTGACTTCCTAAATGATCTTCTCTACTGACTCTTTTGACTTTGATTTTGACACGTACAAAATCCATTGACCAAGTCCTTTAGGTACCATCAACGACTTTAACAAATCGGATATATGACCTACACAATACAATCTCAAAAACACATTTTTTTATATTTAAAGTGAAGTCATCATCAAAACCTAAGAGGGCCAACAAATTCCCCCTTTTTGATGATGACAAACTTATAAACAAACTTAAGTAAAAGTTAGAGTAAAACAAATGTAATAGAGTATGCTAGAGATTAAAACAACTCTATATAAGACTTAGGCAAATTAACTCGTTACAATATAACTCACCAAGTATTCAAGTTTAAACAATTTACTCTAAGATTAATATTTAAAAACATATTATAAAGCATATTATGAATAACCTATGTCTTTAAATATTTTCCAAAAATAATTAACATAAGTATCAAATATTGTGTGTTATACTTTAGGCTAAGATTTGAGAACATATCCAATAATCAAACATAAATCAGTAATATCGATTAGAGCAAAACAAAACAACTTTTTTATTTTAGCAAATAGTATCAGAGCTAAAAGAAAATCAGAGCAAAAATAAAAATCATCAACGCAATTCAAAATTTTTCATATCTTAACTTACTAGAACAAGAACAAAGTAAACAAAGTAACAAACATAATGATCCATTTTAATAGTGTAGAATCAGAGTATATGAAAACATGAAATTCACAAGTAATCCTCTTAAGTTTGTTGCTTTTCTTCCCCCTTTTGACATCAATCAAAAAGGAGTTGCTTAACCAGTGTACAGTACTAACACAAGTATTAGTCAATAAAGGTTAATCAAAAAGCAATTTAGCAAAGCAAGCACCATAGTAAGCATCAAGATATGCATAAAATAACCAAGCATAGACCAATAAGAGAAAATAGATAGCAAAGAATAGTAGTACTAAAAGCAAGTTTAACAAAAGACAAATTGTTTTGTACCCCAGCTGGTACTTTAAAAAGGCAAAAAGAAAAGATTGTTTAAGCAATACAACAACAAAAGATATGGCCAACAAATAGTAATGATCATGATGGAGCAGAAGGACAGCTGATCAGTGATAGAAGCAAGACAGGACTCCATCTGGGACAGCTGATCAGTGATAGAAGCAAGTGAGACACGAATTTCATCTTGGAAAGCAAAGAATCGAGACTGAAAATCATTTAGCTTGGTGAGGAGAGAATCAAAAGCAGCTGGAGGAACAGTAGATGCATCAATACCATGTGAAGTGTGTGGAGGTGAATCCTATGGGTGAAGTGGTGGTAGAGAAAAACGAATAGGTGATGATGGTGGTGATGGAATCAATTGTGGTGGAGGTGTGACGGTTTTAGGTGAAGGAGGTGCACATGTAGGTTCTTTGGTGAAGGGTGAGGTAATCTCTTCATCCAATTCCACTGGTCGTTTAGAAGCCAACCTACTGCTCTTCCTTGGAGTGAGCACAGGTTCCTTCTTCACCGGCATAACAACCTCTTCATCATCAGAACCATCATCGGAATTTTGTTCCTCAAGTTCTTCACCTTCTCCAGAAGCTTCCCCCTCACTTAATGCTTCCCCCTATTCTTGTCCAACCTCTGCCTGTTCATTATGGGCAGAAGGAACAGCTTCCTGATCCTTGTCCTCATCTACCTACATTTTCTCACATTTTTCTTTTTTGTCTCCCTCCTCTTTCTCTTCATCAGAACTAACATTTTCAACTTTAATCAAGTCTTCCAATATCCCTTTTTCATTCAAACTTAAGTGCAAATTCTTAAGGCATTTTGCACTTATTTTGTTGTTTGCACTCATAGGGAATTGAAGACCATCCAATGGTACACCAAATTTCTTAAAAACACAAGTCAGTAAACCTCCATACCCAACCATAAGACCTTTTTCAATACATTCAGATAGATGCGAAATCATCAAAGATGGAAAATTAATTTTTATATGATTAGCCAGACAATAAATTAGGGTGGCATCACGAAGATTAACTTCACTCCGCTTAGAGTTGCGTGGTAAAATGAATCGGCGTGCTATGTTGTAAAGTAGTTTATGAAGTGGTGACAGTGAGTATTGGCTAAACCTCTTTTTATCATCTATCCCAAGAAATTTCAACACAGTCTTCTCAGTAATTCCCGAAAACACAATTTTTGAACTAACATAGTAAGTGTCAAATCCTATAGCAGGAACACCAAAGCATTCCCCCAACATTAAGCTATTAAATTCGATCTAGATTTCTTTAACAGTGCTCGAACAAACCCCATTTTCTATGGTGAAATTTTTTCTAAATTCACGCATTAGGTTTGGATCAATTGGGTTACATGAGTAATCAAACATTAAGGTTTCCCAACCTTGATTTTGTAAAATGGCATGTAATTGAGGGAAAGAGTTTGATTCATACTAGTACTTATCGAGTCCGAACCCAACAGACATTTCCTTAGCGATTTCCTCAGCACTATCTGAGTCAACTTGCTTGATCCTTTTCATGGGTCTGGACGAAAACATACCTTTTGGAGTGGAATGAGATCTTTTGGTTCCGGCTTGCATGGTGGATTTGGGTGTGTTTGATTTTTGTGGTTCTTGAGATGAGGATGGTGGTGCGTCTATGGAAGGTGAAGGATGAACAACTTGTAGTGGTTTTGGTTGAGGAGATTTTGGTGTCTTCCTTTTCGCAGTCTTGCTTGAAGAGGATGATTTTGGGGTTTTCATGGTAAAGGAAGGGAATAAAGAAGAAAGGGAGATGGAGTGAATGGGTTTGATGGTTTGAAGCTTGTACTTGACGTGAGGGGTGTAAGAAATTGTGAGTGATATGATAAGTGAGGTAGTGGGCTTTAAAGTCTTGAAGGGACAGTTACCAAATGATTCTAACTCTTCAATTTCAATATGTTTTCCGTGTGAACAATCAAGTGTAACGAAGAGTTTGCGGGTATATTCGTAGTATATAGGTGGTTAATAACAGTTTTTCAAAACACTACGATGATCCGTCTCCCACTACTTTAATTAAATTAAGTTGACCATTCCTAAAAATAAAATAAAATGCTGCAATTTTGTGGAAAAAGAAAAATATAAAGAAGAAATTGAAAATAAAATAAATGTGTCCTCGTTTTTTTTTATTTTTTTATTTTTTATTACGAGGATAATAATACATAAGATAGAACACATGCTGCTTTGGTCTAAACAGGTTAAACATGCAATCAAGAAAACATTTATGGCACATACTTCGGATAGTTGCATACTTGTACCTTGCAGTAATTGATTTCTCAATCAAGGTTTTTGTGAATGATTAAACCCTTCCAATTTCCATGTTGCTTCGAGGGGGAATTCTAGCATTAAACTTTAGTGGAGCTTGATCATACCAAGTTCCAATCTCATCTTCTCATATTGTTCCCTTGGAAGTGGTTTAGTCATAATATCTGCAACTTGCTCATTAGTATTGACATGCTTAACTACTATATTTTTATGCTCAACATTATCCTTAAGAAAATGATGTCGTATATGTATATGTTTAACTCTAGAATGATGCACTGGATCTTTGATATGCATATGGCACTAGTATTATCACAATAAATAGGAACACATTCAAATTTAATACCAAAATCTCTTAGCTGATGTTTTATCCAAAGCATTTGGGAACAGCAAGCTGCTGCTGCCACATATTCTGCTTCAGCGGTAGAAAGTGCAACAATGTTCTGTTTCTTAGAACACCAAGATACTAAACATGAGCCAAGAAATTGTACCATACCTGAAGTACTTTTACGATTAACAAGATCTCCTGCATAATCTGCATGACTATAACCTTTTAAATCATAGACATCACTTTTAGGATAAAATAGGGACAAGTCATCTGTTCCCTTTGAATATCTCAGAATCCTTTTCACTGCGGTGTAATGTGATTCTTTTGGATTTGATTGAAATCTTGCACATAAACCAACACTAAACGAAATATCTGGCCTACTAGCAGTTAAATATAGTAAAGATCCTATCATGCCTCTATACATAGTTTGATCAACATTATTGTCATTCGAATCTTCATCTAAACGTATATTAGTAGCCATAGGTGTGTGGTTGGTTTTAACATTATCTAAACCATATTTCTTTAGAAGTTCTTTGATATATTTTTGTTGATGAATAAAAATACCATTTTCTGTTTGTTTAATTTTCAAACCTAAGAAGAAATTTAATTCTCCCATCATGCTCATTTCAAATTCAGTACTCATAAGGTTAGCAAATTCTTTACATAGTGAATCGTTAGTGGCGCCAAAAATAATATCATCAACATAAATTTGCACAACTAAAATATCAGAACCTCTATTCTTAAAGAATAAGGTTTTGTCAATTTTACCTCTAATAAAATCATTTTCAATCAAGAATTTAGACAATCTTTCATACCATTGCCTAGAAGCCTGTTTTAGCCCATAAAGAGCCTTATCAAGCTTATAGACATGATCTGAAAAAGATGGATTTTCGAAGCCAGGTGGTTGTTCCACAAAGACTTCTTCATCTAGAAAACCATTCAAGAAAGCACATTTCACATCCATTTGATATAACTTAAAATTCATGAAAGCAACAAAAGAAATAAGAATTCTGATAGCCACTAACCTCGCTACGGGAGCAAATGTCTCTGTATAATCAATACCTTCTTGTTGATGATATCCTTTGACCACGAGCCTTGCTTTGTTTCTCACTATGATTCCATGCTCGTCCAGCTTGTTCCTAAAAACCCACTTTAAACCAATTACCTTTTTGTTCTTGGGTTTAGGTTCTAAGTGCCACACTTTGTTTCTTTCGAATTCATTTAATTCATCTTGCATAGCAACAACCCAATCTGAATCTAGTAAAGCTTTTTCGTAATTCTTGGGTTCCAATGTTGAGAGAAATGCAAAGTGAGCACAGAAATTTCTTAGCTGGGATCTGGTCTGTGTGCCCTTATTTATGTCACTTATAATCAAGTCAAGAGGATGTGACTTTTGATGTTTCCACGGTTTTGGCACAAATTCTCTTGTAGGGACAGTTTTGGAAACAGGCTCATTGACTTGATTGACATTTTGTTTAGCTTCAGTTTGCTCAGTTTGTTCATTTCTGGGAACAACTGGATTGGGAACACCTTGCTGTTCCTGATTTCCCTGATGTTCCTGTTCTCGATTAGGTTCTTCTGTTTCTTCTTGAACCTGTTGTTCTTCAATTACTCTTTGATCTTGCTCTTTGTGTATATTTTCATCATCTTCGAAATTAGCAAGACCTATCTTAAAATCACATGTTTCTTGTTCACTTGTCATAAAATTAGTCTCATCAAAAATAATGTGAATAGATTCTTCAACACACATAGTTTTCTTATTGTAAACTCTATAGGTTTTACTATGAGATGAATACCCAAGAAATACTGCTTCATCACTTCTTTCATCAAACTTTCCTATATTTCGTTTTCCATTAATATGAACAAGACATCGACATCCAAACACACGAAAGTAGGAAATATTTGGTTTAACACCCTTAAATAATTCATAAGATGTCTTAGAAGTGATTGGTCTAATTAACACATTCAAAATATAACATGTAGTATTAACAGCTTCGGCCCAAAAATTTCTAGGGAGACCACTAGCAATTAACATGGTTATAGCCATTTCCTCTAAAGTTCTATTTTTACGTTCTACCACACCATTTTGTTATGGTGTCCTAGGTGCGGAAAAATTATGACTTATACCATGCTCATTACAATAATCTATAAAACTTGAATTTTCAAATTCTTTACCATGATCTGATCTTATGTGGACAAGTTGATTATTACTATATTTTTGAATTTTATTAGCAAAAGAAACAAACTCATAAAAGGCTTCATCTTTGCTAGCTAAGAATATGGTCCAAGTAAATCTACTGTAATCATCAACCATAATAAATACATATCGTTTGCCACTACGGCTTTGGATTCTCATAGGTCCACAAAGATCCATATGAATTAATTCAAGTGGCTTTGAGGTGGTCACAACATTCTTAGGTTTGAAGGACGACCTAACATGTTTTCCTTTGGCACAAGGATCACATACTTCATCTTTTTGGAATTTAAGGGACGACAATCCTCTTACTAGGTCTTTTGATCTTAAAGTATTAAGCAACGAAAAGCTAGCACGACCTAAACGTTTATGCCAAAGAAGAGGGTCATCTTCTATAACACTGAGACAAGTCAGACTGGTTTTGGGAACAGTGCGGAGGTCCACAACATAAGTGTTCCCTTTTCGGATTCCTTCCAGAACAGAGTCTCTTGTGTCATTCCTAGAAATAATGCACTTTTCAGAAGTAAAGGTTACAGAGTTACCTTTGTCGCAAAATTGAGAGATACTTAGTAAATTATGTTTTAAGTTCTCGACTAAAAATACGTTATCAATAGCATGGGAACTTGACCTTCCTACTTTTCCTTTGGCAATGATTTCGCCTTTCATATTATCTCCAAAGGTCACAGTTCTTCCATCATAGGCTTCTAGTGAGAAAAATTTTGATCTATCACTTGTCATGTGCTTGGAACAGCCACTGTCGAGATACCATGAGCTATTCCCCCTCACTAGATACTGCAAAACGAACTAATTGTTAGAAGGAGGAACCCAGTCATCCTTGGGTTCCTTGTCAATAAAGCATGAATCATATTTCTTAATCCAAATGCGATCGACATAAATTTGGTTCGCTTTGTCGTGCTGTTCCCTTTTTGTACATTTAAATTTCAGGTGCCCGATTTTACCACAAAAGGAACAGACTTTACTACTAGGGAGATCAACGTAGACCTTTTTCTTGTTATTATTCTTATTGTATCCTAGGCCTTCAGTATTTTTCGTTTTAGCCTCTAGAATCCATTTTGGAACTTCTTTGATTTTCCTTTTTCCTCATGAACTTAATTCAAGCATCAATTTCTCATTTTCGATTTTGCTAGATTCTAGGTCTAATTTTAACTTTTGAAATTCGGAACTAAAGTCATGGATAGATTGATCATTTACATTCTTATTTAAACCTAGCAATTTATATTGATACAAATCGACATTAAGAATAATATTTTCTTGCTTTACCTTTTCCAATGCTTCCTTTAACCTTATGTTATTATCTAATAAATCAAAGAACCTATTTTGCACATCAGACCTAAAAGAATTTAGGTAGGAAACATGGTCTTTACAAGTTTTAAGGTCTTTTTCAATTTGGAGACAGATGGCAGTTCTTTTATCCAGATTTTCTTGTGTCTCCATAAGCAATTTAATTAATTCATGTTTATTCCATCTAAATAGGTGATTAGGAAATGAATTAGAAGACAATACCTCTTTTCCTTTAAACTTTTCGTCGTGAGTTGCCATGAGACATAGATTGGCAGTTTCTTCCTCTACGGGGGCTTTTGTCTTTGCTTCGCTTTTAGATTCTCCCCATGCAGCAATCATGGCTTTGCGAAAGTCTGTTTTGTTGAAGTTTCCTCTCATTGGTTGTCTTCCAGTTTCCCTTGCCTTTCTCATTTTTCCATTGTGGGCATTCCTTGATGAAGTGATCAGTACTTCCACATTTATGGCATTCATAGTTGGTCTTTGCATTTGCAGTTCCTCTTTCTTTGTTGTTTCTTTGATTTGCATGCTTTCTGTTCCTGAAGAACTTTTTGAATTTTTGTAACAACAAGGCAGCCTCCTCTTCATCAGTTTCTGACTCTTCTTGATCATCCACTGCCAGAGCCAAGCCTTTATTTCTGGAACTGTCAGCTGTTCCCAGATGCAATTTGTGGATCATAAGGGAACCAGTCAACTCTTCCAGATTGAATTTAGTAAAATCTTTGGACTCCTGAATGGCTATGACTTTGGCTCTCCAACGTTCGTCTTGAGGTAGACTCCTTAGAATTTTCCTGACCTGATCATCTGCGGGAATAAGCCTTCCAAGAGAGACAAGTTCGTTTGTTATGTTGGTGAACCTAGTGAACATCTCTTGGATACTTTCTCTTGGTTCCATAACAAATCTCTCATACTTTGACATCAACAAGTCAATCTTGGAACGCTTTACTTCACTTGTTCCTTCCTAGGTAACTTCTATCAGATCCCAAATCTACTTGGTTGTTTTGCAACCCATAATGCTATGTTCATTTGGTCCAAGACCACAGTGAAGTAATTTGATGGCAAGAGCATTCATCTCCATTTTCTGAAAATCTTCTTTCTCATATTCTGTGATCGGTTTGGGAACAGTTTCGTTATTGGAATTGGTAGTTGTTACCAAAGTTTCCAATTTCGATAATATCTAAAGTGCTAGCAGGGAGACTCCAAGAGGTGATCGAGCCGGTGATTGATCAAGCTCAGTCAGGGTTCATTCCGGGTAGGCAAATAGCGGATAACATCTTATAGGCTGCTGAGTTGATAAAGGGGTACTCTCGAAAAAACATTAGCCCCAAAGGTATGATAAAGGTAGACCTTAGGAAAGCTTATGACTCGATCGACTAGGTCTTTCTGTGTTCGGTAATGGAAGAGATGGGTTCCCCCCAAAAATTTGTGGGTTGGGTCATGGCTTGTATCACGTCAGTTTCTTTCTCTATTCTGGTGAATGGCACCCCATTAAAGCCCTTTGTTGCGGAGAAAGGTTTACGCCAAGGTGACCCTATGTCCCCGTACCTGTTTGCCATCAGTATGGAGTACTAATCTAGACTTATGCGTAAAATGGAAAGCTGCCCGAGCTTCAACTTCCACCCAAGATGTAAGAAAGCTTGTGTTACCCATCTTCTCTTTGCTGATGATCTCCTCATGTTTTGTCATGCTGATACCCACTCGGTTAACAACATGATGAGTACCTTTGACCGGTTCTCTAGGGCCTCAAGCCTAGAAGCAAACACGAGTAAAAGCAATGTAAATTAGTGTCCTTTGATCAAGTGTAATTACTATGTATAAATGGGACGAATTATGGAGATAAAGTACATTCGATTATTTTGGGTAGTCATAGTGTTTTGCTAGAAACCAACTATGATCTGTATCTAATATGATTAGTTTACTACTATTATAATCGGCCATCGGGTCCTATGAGGTCACACATATAAGTAATCGATCGGATATATATTTACACCAAGAACATAAGATGCTCATTGGATACTTAAAGTATGAGGACTTATACATAGATTGAATATATGTTTAATTGTGACTTAAAACATGTAGTTAATCATCATAAGTGTTACTTTAAATGTGAAGAGTTACTAGTGGTTTGATTGTGTGTTTTAATGAATTAAAACAAACATTATGTATCAACATTAAGACATGTAATGGTTATATGAAGAGGTGATACATGGTGTATAAATAGATGCACTTTGTTCATCTTTTCCATAAGTTATAACCTTTCTAGTATTCTCTACATACTCATATTCTTTACCTAAAAAGTAATGAGAAAATGAGTTTTTCTTATTCCGCACTAGCATGCGTAGTGATCCGTTCGATGCTTGTGGACCAACATTAGAGGAACGACATTTGACGTTCTATTATCTCTTTTTGGTATACTTCATATTCGATTATATAACGTGGAATTCACGCATCAAGGGTATGAAATTATTCTATATCTGATAATTCATATTATGATATGCATGCGATTCCGTTTAGATGTTAAGAAATAGTTTTTTTCAATTCCGCTATACGCATCTATTTACCTACAGAACGACATTTGACGTTCTATTATCTCTTTTTGGTATATTTCATATCCGATTATATAACGTGGAATTCACGCATCAAGGGTATGATATTCTTCTATATCTGATAATTCATATTATGATATGCATGCGATTCTGTTTAGATGTTAAGAAATAGTTTCTTGAAATTCCGCTATACGCATCTATTTTCCTACAGTAGTATCAGTTAGCCTCTTGCAATATTATAATATGATTATGATAAAAAAATTTATTTTGATTCAATTAGGGGAGGTTAGAATGTGGATTAAAATTGCTTGATTAATATATGATTTTAATTATTTTGGATCAAAAGTTTATAATTAAAATTTGATTTTAATTATAAAAGTTCATTATTTTTTGTATATAGATACGTGATAATGAATTAGATTATTTTGATGTATTAGATGCACAAAGTAACACGTGAAATTAACAAATAATTAATAAATTAGTTTATTTATTTGTCATTTTCGGATTGTTAAATAAAAAAACGCCATATACTACCAGATTTCGAAAATCAGTCATAAAAAAGAAAATTTTTTTTTTGTAATGGATTGGGTTTGAAAAATGTTTTCTCTATGTTTGAATTGCATTTTCCAACAATTTGATTGTAAAATAGATAAGTAATTTGAATTATATACCCAATTTTATTTTCGAAATTGCAAACCCTAAATTCTTCCCAATTTGACTTAATTCATGAAATTTGTGAAAATTCAAAATTAACCAATTAAAAACATTAATTATATGATAATTAAGTGTTTTGCCCTTACATTTGACACATAATTTGATCATTTGATGATTCAATGATCACCTCAAACATCCTTTTTTTCGGAAAAAAATCAAGGACAAATGGGGCTGTCTAGAGACAGTTTTTGAGAGGATCGAAGGTCGGTTGCCGATTAGAATTTGACCGAAGATTCAGGCTAATGGCAGACGGTAGATATTTGACTGAAAGTTGTATAGGGCAGTCATGGCTGTTTATGAAACAGTGAAGAAGGATAAAGAGCCACGATGGGCCAGGCTAGGCTTAATGCCCGTGGGTCAGTGGCCTAAGAAAGAACGCAAGCCATGACTTAGTTATTGTCTTATTGGCGTTATATTTTTTTATAACTCTTTTAATCTAATTATTTGTGAATTAATTATGAATTAATTTCCACATTTAACTTATAATTGAATAAAATAATAAATGATGGTTAATTTCTGATTTAATAAAATTAATAATTGTTTAATTTATTAATTTATTTATTACTTAATATGATTAATGTGAATTAGGTGGAGGGTGCTTTTAATTTGATTAATTGCACAAAATAATAATGATTATAACATGATTTTTGATTTAATTTTATTAATTTACTAGATAATTCCCGTGCGATGCACGGTTTTTTCATTTTAATGTAAAAAAACGAATAAAATTTTTATTTTTTTGTATTAATCTGGGTTTGTATCTATAATATACTAATTATTGAAATTATAATCATTTTAGTAAACTTTTATTTTTTCAAAAGTATATTCAAAAATAATATAATTAATTTGTACATAAATAAATAATTTTTATTATAAATAGTAGGTCAATGGTGCTTTGTAAATTGAAAATCAAAGATAATAATGATTTGTGCATCTTTGGTTGATATATTTATTACTTTTTATTGTTATTTAAATTTATGTTACATTCCCAACTAAAAGCTTTTAATGATTGTCTAAAATTAATCATCTTTAGCATCTAAGATTTCTATATTCATTCTTATGCAATGACA
Source organism: Amaranthus cruentus (assembly GCA_019425755.1). Classification (NCBI taxonomy): domain Eukaryota; kingdom Viridiplantae; phylum Streptophyta; class Magnoliopsida; order Caryophyllales; family Amaranthaceae; genus Amaranthus; species Amaranthus cruentus. The sequence goes on from CM033466.1 coordinate 7,713,815, forward strand.
CCATTTTTACAAAATGGAGGGAAAATTTTTCTTGAGAAGATGACACCTCATCAACTTTTTTAGTTGCTTATGTAAGCTGTATTTTGTTTTAGTATTATGTATGTATGTATGTATAGAATAGATTCATAACTCAATTTATGAATAAGATTAATGAAAATTAATTAATTTGATTAATTGCACATAAATAGTCATTATTATAAAATTTATTCTAATTAATTTATTCTGTTAGTAATTGCTTAATTCTATTAATATGATTAATATAATTAAGTAATGGGTGTCTTTAATATGATTAAATTACACATAAATAACTCTATAAAATAGTTTTTGTTTAATTTATTTAAATGGTTGATTTATTTAATTATATTATTGCTTAATCTTATTAATATGATTAATACTGTTAAGTTTTTATGTTTTTTTAATTGCATGTTTTAAATTTTATACTGTGATATTAAAATAATTGTGTATGTTTTATAATATTTGATATTATGCATTGCATATGGTGACTAGTATGACCCAAATTAGAATAAAGTTTACAATTGGTGAATATCTTCTAATTTTAGTTACGATCTATGTTGCATAGTTTATAATTTGTATTTACTAATTAAAGTAATTATAAATTTCAAAAGTTTCTTATACATCTAAAATGATCAAGGATGGAGATCCAGGTTGATTTGAGGATGAAACCTTAAAAAAGTAGTCTTTAGGTTTATGGGTCATAGTTTAGATCATATTTATTATTTGCATTTTACTCCCTCCTATTCTTTCTACTTGTCTCATTTACTTTTTGGTTACTATTCACTAATTACTCTTAATTTGTATCATGCTCTTAATCTATAAGTTAACATATGGTCATGTGGGATCTTATTTTATTCGTCTCAATGCAAAGATTATTAATATCAAATTTTTATAATTTTTAATCATACACAATTAAAGATATTTAATGTTAAAATGTTGCCTTGGCATATGTGCAAAAGGTATATGAGACAAGTAGAGTGAATAGGAGGGAGTATTATTTAATTTTAAAATGCTTTACTATGTTTATGTTGTTACTTATTCACGTGTTCATTTTTAAATAAAAATATAGAACATAGGTCCCTAAATAATACTCCCTCCGTTTCTTAATGTTTTTCCCATTTAGAACATTCTATTTTGTAGAGAGAACTTTGATTATAATTTTTAAGACATGTATAGATAATAAAATATATCCATGTGAGATCTCTTTAGATTCGTCTTCATGTATACTTTTTTATCATATATTTTTAATAATTTTTTATAATGCGTATTTAGAGATATTAAGACTCAAAAGTTGCTTTAAAAACTGTGCAAAAAGTAAATGGGAAAAATAAAAAAGAACGAAGGGAGTATTAAGTTTTGCTTTTCCAAAATAAACACCTATTAAAGCCTTTACCATTAATGATAGGTTCTGCCCAAGTAGGGTGTTGCTAATTGGTTTAGGTGGAATAGAGTAAATTTGGGAAATTTACACGTTTGTTTGGTTATGCTCAACAAAATCATCAAAAGGGTTTTGGGTTTTGAAGCAAAGGGATAGATTTTGATATAGAGATATCACCTATCAACCAAGAATTACATATGTTGTAATTAGTAAAAGAGTTTACTCCTTGCTAAAATAATAATAGTAGGACCCAAGTCCGCTTACGATTATTTTTAATAGAATCTTGGAATCACTATATTCATAAGGGACAACTTAAAATGAATAAAGTGTTTATAGCTAGTGATTTTAAATTGTTTAAAATCATATAAAGTTATATCATGATAGACATAATATATTTTTGCACTTTGTAGATGGCATATGTTTCAAATGATATTATTTTTGTTTATGGTCTTGAAAAAAAGCACAAATTTAAAACAACTTCCTTGTGTTGCCTAGGAATTTGAGAATAGTTCTTAAAACATGAACGCATATTTGATATACTTAAAATCCCAAATCCGTATTAACCCACGTTTAATTTGTCTGCTACGGGTAAGGTAGTTTTGAACAATTGAGAGTTCCTTGTATGTCACATGTTTGATGATGCCATTCATGATTCTTGAATAGTTCGAGGATATTGAAGTTATGACATCCTCACTCAACTCTAAGATATGTTTTAGAAACAAGCTATGATTGAGACTTTTGAGATGTTCAAGGTTGTAGTTGATAGCCAAGTCAATAAAGGCAAGTCTTTTTCAAGATGAAGAGTCATTTTGAAAACAAAGAATACCTTGATGTTGAGTTTGACAAGACTCTTATTTTGTAATAATACACTCACTTAAAGTGATTGGTATATTCAAAACTGCAAAACAGACAATTTGTGTTGAATCAAAGAAAGATGTTCTTATGGTTAAAAGTAGAATTGTTTGAAATATGTAAAGACAAGAAGAATGTCTACATTGCTTCTACTTTAGGTATTTAGGTGATATAATGAAGCTTTGTTAGCTCTAATTAATTGGTATTTGATACATTTTGTAATTCTTACATTTGTAGAAGTGAATAAAGATTGCAACTATTGGAAAGCAAAGTTTGACCTACGTATGAAAAAAATGCAGCTATGGTAGCTACATTAGTCATATGATCTTATTGTCTATATTTATCTTTAAGGTTCATGTCAAATCTTAATAATAGTTATTGAGTTTTAACTATGAGTTGAAATTTGATTTCATATTCTGAAGGTTTTAACTTTGTAATTAGGAATGGTTCATGTTACAAAGATAATATCTACTATGATATTGGTCATTACATGAATGATCTTAATACATAATAGATTTAGATAAACAAAAGTATCACATTGAAAATTCTAAAAGACTAAAATCAATGGATTCTAATCATACATATCTTTGGCATTGTCATTTGAATAAGTACATTGGAAACACACAAAACAACTCTATTAAGATGGATCATTGCACTCATTTGACTTTGAATCATATGGGATATGTGAATCTTGTTTGCTTGAAATAATGACTGAATCACCATTTATTGACATGGTGAACGAGCTAGTGATTTATTAGGACTAAATACATTCAGATGTATATTCCCTATAGATACCTCGGCTGGGGAAGGTATGACTACTTCGAAACAAATATTGTTGATTTAAGTACATATTGATGTATCAATTTAATAAGGTGAAGTCTTTTGAAAAGTTCAAATAGTTTCATAATAAAGTATGGAATCATCTTGACATGATAATTTAGGCACGAGACCAACGTGATAAATATTTGAGTCAAGAAGTTGTAGATCGTCAAAGACTTGTGAAAACATTTCACAACAAACTCCATTTAGTACATCTCATATGAATGATGTGTTCAAGAGGAGAAATTTAACCTCATTAGATATGGTTCATTCGATGATGAGCTTTAGTCAAGTTTTCCGTTTAATTTTGGGTTAACGCAATTTATTGTTGTTCATGTTTTAAAATCACACTTCATCCAAAGCTATTGATACAACCCCATATTAGTTATGGATTGGAAAAGTTCCAAAGTTGTTTAAAGATTTAGGGTTGTAAAGCATATGTAAAATGTTTACAACCAGGTATGATCCAACCTAAATCTAATAAGGTCTTCTTTATGGGTTACTAAAGAGACCAAGGGATATTACTTCTACAACTCTAGCAAGCAAAAATATTTCGGTTTGTGAAGGTGTCTTTTAGGAAAGAAAGTGTCTTTCTTAAAATCCAAGTGGGAGAAAAGATTTATCTTGAAGGAGTTTAAGATGATTAATCACAAATTACTCCTTTAGTGGGAGAGATTGCTTCTCTAGTGGGACCTTATGTATTGTACTACCTCTGGTTGTATACATTGATGTGATTGTCCCAGTTTGTAAGACTAATAGGAAGAATAAAACCTCCAAAAGGAACCCTATGAATGGTTAACATATTCATGAAAGTCATGAAGTCCTCTTATTAGATAAAGAGGAACCTACGACCTACGTAACAGCAATGGCAAATCCTACTTCGACATATGGCTTGAAGCCATCAAATCCGAAACAGAATACATGTATGTCGTATAAGTTTTGAACTCGGTTGACTTGTCCGAAGGTTCTAGACCTGTTGAGTTTAAGTGTGTTTATAAGATAAAGACTTAAACAAAAGGTGCTAGATGTATCGAATATAAGTGTATTTATAAGATAAATACTACATGAATGACAAATTTGTTGTCTACTAAGCACAATTGGTGGCAAAAGGTTCAGGCGAACTTCATATTATTTGTAGTGACAAGGATTTTTTGTAAACAACTATGCTTAAATCCATTAGGATTATCCTAGAAATAACCTTGTATTATGAATACGAGATTAGACAAATGAATATCAATACCAATAGTCTAAATGGTAATTTAGAAGAGGATGTGTATATTATGACACAAACTAATGGTTTTGTACATTCTAAAAGCTCTAGGAAGATATGTAGGCTTTGGAGTTCATTCGTGAATTGAAGCAAACATCTAGGAGCAGGATTATTCATATTGAAGAGGTAAACAAAATAGTTTTGTTTCTTCTAAAATTCGAAAGAGTCTTGTGTATACAAGAATGTTAGTGTGACTTTTGTTGTTTTTTTTAGTATTATATGTTGTGACATATTGATTATATGGAACAATGCATCGATGTTCAAGTCTGTAAAAGGCAAAATTGAATGGTTGTTCTTCTATAAAATATCTTGGAGAGGTTTTCGTACAATTTGGGCATCCAAATCTATAGAGATAGATTGAGATAAATGATTGAACTTTGTCAAAGAGCTTATGTCGATGATATCTTTGATAAGTTAAAATGGATAACTTTAAGTGTTTCCAACCCATGTCTCGTGGCATTTCTCTTAGTAAGAAACAATGTCGAATGATATAAATTGAGCTTAAGAGGATGATTAGGATTTCATGTGTTTTGGCCATTAAATCCATCATGTATGGTACGTGCTTGACCGGAATTCTCTTATGCTTTGAGTATGACGAGAAGAAACTAGTCATGCCCTTATATTGACCATTTTGCGATGATTAAGAATATCTTGTAGTATTTAATAGGACTAAAAGATAAGTTCTTAGTTTGATAAATATGTTTGAATAATAGTGTAAAAGTTACACACACATATGCTAGCTTCTAAAAGATAAAGGCGGTTTTGATCATTATCGTGTAACTATCTTCATCGGTAGCAAAACCCAAGTCATGATTACCACTTGGAGCTCCTATATGTAAAGATGGTGGCCAAGAAGAAAACTCTGATAGATTATCAATGCTATATTGTTCATCAGATAACATTCTTGTGAAAGAACCTACCACTGGACATGAATGATCCGTTTCCTAAATAGAACAACAATTTTTTATACAAAAAATCTATGTCTCCGTAAACAAGACATTAAAAAACTATTATAAATGTACAATGACTATTTCAAGAAGATTTTAAATTTAACTACATTATCAAAATCAAAAACTTAAGGAAAAATGTCAAAGACAATTGTGATTCATTCATATGCACAATTCCAATAAATATGCAAATTCCAATACAGTGGATAAATTCGAGCAAAAGTTAAATCTGTCAATTGAATATCAACATGTTCAACATCAGTGAACAATTCCAGCAATTCCAGCAATTAGTTCATATTTCATAAAATCTTTCAAGCTTTCTATTGAATTCAACTTAACAACTATCTAATCCTACATAGTTATTAGCTTGAGCACAGAGGATGTCAATGGGGAAGAAGAAGGACCATGATTTTCTCAAAATTTAACTACATTCAAATGTAAGCAAGAAAGAAAACAATTCAATCCTCTAAAACAATAAGTGCAAGGTTTCTCAAAAGCAAGCAAACAAACAAGTTCAATTAAAGACATCTTGCCCTAATTATCTTCAATCAAATTCAATCCAAAAAATTCATATAACATCAACAATTGAACTGATAAGAAGATAGATTTGAAAGATAACATACCCATAGAATGTATATTTTGCCTAATTATCTTCAATTCAATTCTCAAGACTCTATGAAGCCTAATAAATGCCCTTTTTCAGAAAAATATTGGTTTGATTGGTAATTCTTCAATGGATAATGTTGATTTCATAAAGATAACTTACCCACTGTTCATGGTTAGTAATTCTTCAATGAAAATGTCGGTAAATTTCAAAAAAACGATTTGGGTTTCTAACATTCACAGTTCATGAAGAAGAAAGGTGAAGAAGTGGGTTTAAGTAATAAATAGTACTACGTGGACACTAAATTGGGAAAAAAAAATTATGAGAGTGTTTTTGAAAAAGACTCCTAGAAAATTATCAACAATTACTTAATCGTGTACAAGAACCAAATTGTGTAAATGATCCCCAAAAGTATCATTAGATTAGAAAAATACTTGCAAAACCAAAAAATGCAAATTCTTTTACAATATGTAAACTTATAAAGTAAAAAAATACAAGAAATCGCAACCTTCTATTGAGGTACATGCTACTAACTGGGATCTTAAAAGATAACAAAAGCATATAAATAGTTACAGGATAGAAGGATTTGAAAAGGTTTTCAAATTTTAAATTTTAAAGAACACTGTGGGATATTTATTTATGTTATAATAGTTTGAAAACATTGAAGTTGGATTATTTATTTTGAAAAATAAAAAGTTATATACTTTCTCCGTTTCATAATACTTGCTACTGAATGTGACATATTGTGTGGAAAAATGTCACTATCAGTAGCAAGTATATAATACGGAGGAAGTACTCGGTAATAAGGTTTGAAATACAAAAAATTAAAACATAGTAATAACATTTTAAGGTGCTACTCCTATTTCATAAGAACAAAGAGAGTACAATTTAGTAAGAAGTGCACTTCCTCAGAGACTAATATCAAATTGTTGGTGCCACTGAGTAGGCTGGCAATTACATCATAATGTCAGTGAGATTGATAATACCCAACAAAACTACCAAGTTTTAAGCATTACAAAAGATGAAGATAGTCCTACGTCTTTTTGATGGTGTTACCCTTCAATTGAATGGCGGTGGCTTGTAATATGACCCAACAGCCTGAATAAGGTGGTCATAAGCCTCAAGAAAATCTGAGCTACATTTGTGACGCTTCAAAACATAAACATCTTTCTCCTAAAATAGAAAAAACCAGGACAACAAACCATTGAGATTTAATCTTAATACAAACTAGCAAGTGCACTATAATAAATTACTTACAGCTTCAGTCAACTCCTTCCACTTGCGACATGCAACAAGATAGAAGTCTTTGCTTTTCTGTGAAAGGCAAACAAAATTTTACAGACTGATCGAAAAAACTAGTATTCAAATTAAAGTTTGTGAATAACAGATCTTACAGCTAAATCTTCAGTTTTCGGGTCGCTCATGTAAGTCTCGTACAACTCATCCCTGTATTTACAGAAATCAGACCAACACCATAACCTTCCATTGAACAAGATCAACAAAATTACTAAATTAGAAGAAAAAAGAATTACATAAAAGGACACCGAGCACCGTATAAATCCCGGGCTGTCCACCTTTTCTTCCCCTTGCCCTTTGGCCTACATAAAGAGTAAAGACAGCACCGTAAAAGATTAAGCAGATTTAATCTTGAGATCAAGTAACATTAAATGAAACTTACTTCTTGATATAAAGATCAATCAGTTTTGCCCTAGGCATTGTATACAACTGCATAACACAAGGTTCAATCGGTTATATTAATGATAGTATACCTTAAGACCAAATATTGCCTACTAAATTAAAGAATTAGTGTCACTAATCATCAACCAACACCAAACTGATTACTGGTAGATTATAATTGTTATTGTTAAATTACAAATTAAACATATTAAGAACCTCTGGAGCCTGAAATGCCATTATGGACAAAGCCTTATCAATAAAGTACTCTTTGTCCTGAAAGAGAAAGAAAAATGAAATCAATTGTTTTGAAGAAACAAATCCAACCTATGAATTGATAATATATAACATCAATCACTTACAGAGTCAGATAGAGAATTCCATTCTTTGTTTCTAAGATATCTGTAGTGAAATATCTGAAATCAAAACAAGTAACAAATTAGCAAAGTTATTTAAAGATGATATTGAATTGATTGAATAATTCTAAAAAGTAATTAAGGTCAACATCCACTTACACATTTCTTAGCTGGATTATCTTCACTAAGGAACCTATTGAACCTTTCTATACTATAATTAAACAAAATCACAAATAAACAATTGAACAAGGAGAAACAAGATTTTTCAGATTTGACAACAGTGTGTATACAAAATTAACCTAAAACATTTTCTAGCTTCTGTTAATACTGCTTCGTTCGACAACCAGTACGTCCATGGTTTCTTCTCAAAAACCCTAAATCACAAAGAAAAAATCATAACCTTAAAAAAAAGATCACTTTACAAAGTTACATTAAATAAAATTCCTTACACTTACTTAGATGTTTCAGATTTTGAAGCTTCAGATTTTGCTGCTTTGGATTTTGATCTGGTTACCACCATATTGAGTTTCACCTATTTATTTTGAATGTTTGAATCAATGAACATTATAAAGATCGAACAAAAACAATGAAACAAAAACATTTGCCCTAATTCTTCACCCAAAAATTGGAGATATGAAGACACGAATATTTAAAAGTTTAAATAAATAAGAAAAATGAACAGACCTAATTTTCGGATGTCCTTGGGCGGGAATGGAGATATGAAGAAACAATGAACACTGTAAAGATCGATCAAAAACATAGAAGCAGAAGTATTTATTAAGGAAGGTACTCCCATCATCAAAAGATATCAATCAAGCCAAAATCAAGGAATATGATCACATCCTCAAATCACTCAAAGAAATTTATCCTTCCCTATTTTAGATATTAAACGTGAAAAAATTACCTAGAATAATTCAGATTATTTATGATTTTCCTACAATAATCTCACCTATTGATTAATTATGAATAATTCTAACTTTATGGGATATTATCCTAGAGTAAACTTGGGTAACCCGATACTTATTATAGTAGGTAATCCACCCATAAAATAAATTGAATATTAATTAAAATTAGAAAATATTTTTGAAAATTTACATAAAAAATTCTAAATAATAAAAAAAAACCATAAAATTTATTATGAACATTTTTTAATATTTTTTCGACATTTTATTTTAATTTATCTATTTTTAAAAAAAATAAAAATTGCTATAGCAAGTCATCCGGTCACCGGATTTACTCCAGAAAAATGCCTCTCAAAGTTGGGATTATTCATGGTTAATCAATAGGTGGGATTATTGTAGGAAAATCGTGAATAGTTTGGATTATTATAGGTAATTTTTCCTTTATATTATGTATTCAATTATTTTGTTTCCTCTTAGTCCAGCATAGTATAGCTCATATTTATCTCATTCCTTATTTGTATTATACTCTTATTCTCTTTGTAATAACATAACCAAAATTCATAAACATACTATAGTATTTGCACTGGTTCATCACCGGAAAGATGGAGATAAAAGTAAATGGAAAAAAATGAACAGATCTTAATATAGCCTAATTTTATAAATAATCGAATTCTAAATTAGGTAAATTTGTATGAGTATATAGCTTCTTACATACTCCAATTCATCTATTTAATTTATTCTCAATTTTAATTGTATAATTTATTTTTGTCCCAAAATTAATACGATTGATATTTATAAATACTCCTTCCGTTCCTTTTTGTTTTTCCACCTTACTAAAACGGGTAGTTTCATAAGTTTTTCCACTTTAGAATACTTTTTATTTTTGGAAAGTTTTCATCCCAGTTTTACCCCTTAAAACCCCACTTTCCTTACTTCACACTACTATTTAATTATTTTTTCTCTCATACTTCCAATACAATCATTACATTACACTATTATTTAATTACTAGCTTGAATCCCGTGCCAAGCACGGATACTCAAAAAATATTTAAATGATCTCTTATATATAAATAAAATTATTTTAAATTATTCTGATATTTGGTAAACATAATAAATATAGATAAAATAATATTTGATGTGTGAGAACAATTAGTCTTTGCATTACATTAATTCTTTCAAATTTTAAAACTCTAAAATTAAACTTTGGGCTTGAATAATTTTAAATGAACTTGTAGAATGATCAATAACATAAATTTTGAGTTGTTGCCCAATTTTTTATTGCCATTTTTATAGAATGATATAAACCAATATATGTATATAACATAAATAACATAAATAAAGAATAAAGAAGATATAGAAAAGAACTTGACCATACATTGTCCAATTTTTTATTGGATTTTTTATAGAATGATATTTTAACCATACATATATTGATTTCATATTGTCCAATTTTTTATTGCCATTTGACATGTTAATTGATTTAAATAATAGAACATTCAAGTTTAATTATTCTACTTACCTAATTTAGCTAAATGAAAATTTTTGGAGGGAAAACAATGATCATGAAGGCGACACGTGTCATACTGAAGAATGCATTTAGTATATAGTATAGTTTTTTTGTCTCATACTTCCAATACAATCATTATTTCCTACTACTATATAATTAAAATAATACTCACTATCACCAAAGATTTCATTTTTCTTAATTTTGGTGAAAAACTCAAATAGGAACATCAAAAAGGAACGGAGGGAGTAATAAAATATTATTTTGAATCCCAATATAATAATATACTTAAAATTTAATACTCAAATTAACTTAATTAATTACTATTTAAGCCGCTAAAAAAGAGGTTGTTTCATTTTTACTTGAATAATGTACAATGTTTATAAAATTCACAAAATAATGTTACATGATTTTATATTCCCAAATTATAGTTCACTTTAACAAGTTATTTTCCCATTGTTAAAATAGACTAAAAAACAACTCAATGTCTTCACAAACCACAATGGCTTCTAATACCATATTGGAAATGATTTCCCTTGATTTCTCATTAAATCAATAGGCAATATATACAAGAGATATTCCTACAATATGGACACAATATAATTACAATGATTTTGTACATAATAAGAATATATACACAATATTCTAAAGATACTAAAGATATTATTCTAATAAAATAGTATTGTGGATCACTAAAAAAAACACAATTTTCTGACTAAAAATTTCCGACTAAAGGAAACTGATACGCATGATTTATATACATTTTATCCCCTAACTTTCACTCATATTATGCCATCGTTATGCTTTATTGTTCTGATTTAGTCAATTTATGCTTATTTTCGAGGATATTACTCTTTTGGTATAGTGTTTGTTGTTTAGTCCATTTTTGCAAGTTTTCGAGCCGTCACAAGCATCAATTATGTTTATCATCTTACTTTCGGATGCTTGGTGACCTTAGGAACTAAATTGGTGACTAAAAGGGAAGTCAAATTAATTAAAAGAAGGTCAACCAAATAAATGCTACATTTTTCGATCATCAAAGGCAAAAGGGTTCACTTATAATTATCATACCCTTCAACACACTTGGATGTTGATAGAAACTTTTATTGGAGATTAAACTTGGGTCCGTTAGCTTCGAAACGACTGGTCACATGCCCAAATCCGATAAGAAACGACCAAGTTATGACATTTCAAAGACGCAGTGCGCATCTGGTTCTAATGATGGAGAAGGTTGCTTGTTGGACCATCTCTACAATCATCATGAATGTAAGTGGGAAAAACTCATCAAATTGGCTATAAATACCCCAAAGTTCTCAAGGGAAGACACCCATCAGTTCACAAGCTGAGCTTAGCTTCATCCTTTCTTCTTTCTTTGCATATTCATCCTTAAATGTTTAGTCGTATTAGTTATTATTAGTCGTATTAGTGTATTATTATTATTGTATTATGTATTATTAGTTGATTAGTATATTATTACTCGTATATTGTTACTCGTATTAGTTTATTATGAGTTGTATTAGTGTATTTGTAACCGCCCCGAATTATGAAGGCAAAGACTAAGTGGAATTTAGTATTAATCAAGCGGAAGCTCACATTTGCCAGCATAATTAAGGGGGTCACTTAAAGGTTAAACCAATGTTCAAGTAAAATACTTGAACCAAAACCAAAGCAATATAACGGAAGTCTTGGCTGTCCAAAATAAAGGAAAATTACAACCAAATCGAAATAAGTCTGAAGTTCGAATTACATCTTTAAAATAATCCAAATCTAAACCACTATACTAATGCTCTCTCAAATACAATAAAGAGATCTAAACAAAAGGGAGTCAAACTCCAACTCAAGTTCATCCTTCACTCGCATATCACTTCTCCGTCGAGGTGTCATGGGGGTTCACTCTAAAGAGATCTAGATATTCGATATATTATTTTTTTACATTAAAAACTCACTTGATTTTTCTATGATAGATCACAAAGATGATGCTAACAACATATCACATGGATACACCATCTTCGACAAACATTTTTTATTGATTTTGACTTTTGGAATTGATTGAGATTTTTGGTTGTATGTTGAAGTATTTTTTTGGGATATTTTACTATTTCTGTAGGACTTGTGGAATTTTTTGAATTTGTATATGGATGTGATTAAAAGAATGAGAGTAGAAACAATGTCAAACAAAGAAAATTGCAAAATCAGTGGTATATATTAAAATCAGAAAGTACTGTAAAATAGAGAGACAAAGGGAATATAAATTAAAAAAAATGATTAAAAAAAAATGAAGTTCAAGTTATAACCACTCCGAACATTAAATATAGATTCGCAAAAGCTTACAAGAGACCGCCTCATTACGAGGTGAGTACCAATGGGCTAGTCAAAATCAAAAATAAAAAAATAAGTTAATTTTGAGTTAAAGGTATCAATTATGATATTAAAGTGATGAGTTTCAACTTAAAATAAACCTTAAATGGATCAATTAAAATATTATAAATAGGCATTAAGAATGATGTAAGTAGATATTTAAAATATTGAAAGTAGGTATTAAGGACACAATAAATACGCATGAAGGATAATATAAGTAGACATTAAGACTACGGTAAACAGACATTAATCTTTAATGGACTGTGCTTGAAATAAGTCTTTCAATGAGACGATCTCTCAAGAAAGTAGCTATTGATCATCAATTACTAATCACGTATCACAAAAAAAAAATTTAACTGATTGGGTTATCAGTCGCACGATAAGACGTTCTCTCACAAGACCCGTTTGGATTTAGATGGTCATGTGGTGCGTGGGTGCATGACTAAACCCACACATAAGTCAAGGGGGCGCCATTCCAATCATCATTCTCCCAAAAATGCCTTTGGCGCTCTAAAACACGAACAACCACTTCCATTTCTTCCCTCTTTCACTCTCTCACTTCCCGTTACCCAATTTCCATTCACTCCTCCAAATTCTTCCCTCTTCTCTTCAATCCTTAATCTTCCCAAATTTTCCCCCAATGTCTCAATCTTCAATTCCTCCTCCGATTCGTCCTCACCCTCCTCCATCCTCCAATGGCGGAATTCTCGGTGGTGGAGCTCCATGTCAAGTTCGCTGTGCCGGTTGTCGTCTCATCTTAACCGTTGCTGCTGGTGTTGCTGAATTTTCTTGCCCTACTTGTCAATTACCACAAATGCTTCCTCCTGAATTGTTGAAGAATTTCCGACCTCATCCTACTCCTCCTCCTCTTCAGATGTTACCTCCGATTCATCCGCCTAACCCTAACCCTAACCCTAATTCGGTGAGGCCGCCTCAGCCAACGAATCCTCCTGTTCAGGCTCAAGGCATAGATCCTTCTAAGATGCAGCTTCCTTGTGCTAATTGTAAAGCTATTCTTAATGTTCCGCATGGTCTTACACGGTTTAAATGTCCTCAGTGCGATGTTGATCTTGTTCTTGATGTTTCCAAAATGAAGCAGTTTCTTTCTCCTCCACCTCTTTCTCTTCCTCCTCCTGTTGAAGAAATCAATGAGGTTCTTTTACTTTTTGCTTTTATTATTTCAGTTGGTTGCAATTCTGGTTTCAATTATTACGTGCAATTCGGATTTTTTTTTCTGAATTTTGACACTATTTTGAGCAGTAGTTTTGCATGCTACATGTTACTTAATCGGTTGTTTTTCTACTAGTACAAATGCTATATTTACAGTTATAGTTTGTCATCTCCTTGGAAGTAATTAATTGAGTTGCTGTTTGCAAATGAGGGAAGTGAAAATTTCCTTATGTTTCAAGGACATTACTTCCTATTTAATGGAACTTCCATTTATGACAAGAATGTTTTCCTTGGTTTCCTTTTCATTGCTTGAGTATCCATTATATAAACCACTAATCTTGCCAAACTTCAATTACAAATACATTATATATGATATCATGGTTATATCAATAAAATGTGGTCAAATATATGGTAAATATAAGCTGAATATATGGAAGAATATGTGATAATATTTACTTGAAGAACTTCAAAATTTTATTTGTAGCATATGATATTTCCATGAAGGGAGAATTAGTTTCCGTTCCCCTTTATTTGTATCATCAGCGTAGACTTAATATTAAGATGAGTATTTCATGTAAATGTAATGTACTTGAGCTGAAGAGTTCCAGGTGTAGTGGTTTCATCAAGAGTGCATAGCTGGATTGATAAGCAAGCCTAAAACTTTATTTTGGGTTTTTCCTTTTAAGGTGTCCTGTGTCGTATTATGGTTATGTGGGGCATGAAATCATCCATGCTGTACAACAAGAAATCATTTTTTTTGCCTCGTCGAGCAATGCATGGGACATACTTTTTCAAACATAATCAATGTATAAAAACTATTTTGAGTTCATGATTGCATATAGAGTGACACAATATTTAATACATCAATAATTTCAGATGCTTAATCACAAAAGATCGTGGTCGCATAAATGAACTAATATATCAGTTTCAATGGTTTTCTTCCTATTTTCCGTTTTCACCCATGTCCTTTAAGTTATCTTCGTTTTCTTTATAAGTCTCTAGCTCCAAGTTTTTATCTTCCTTACTGGTTCGCTCATACTCAGTCTTTGTACATTCCATAACCATCCTAGATGATTATTTTTCAATTTTTTTTTTAATATTTGCAACTCATAAACCATTTCTTATATCTTCGTTTAATATTTTATCCCTTAAGGTATGCCACTTATCCATTGAAATATTCACATTTTTGATTTTTCATTACTCTCATCTTGCTACTATGATACTTTCTAGAAACGCTTACATTGTGATCCTTATAGTAGTTCTGGTCTAATGGCCGTCCAATAAAACTTGCCTTTTAGCTTTTCGGACACACCTCAATTACATAAAAATCTAGTAGCCGCTGTCTATTTTTCCTCTCATACTAAATTTTATTGGTTACATTTTGTTGGATTTTTCATCACTACGCACAATATTTTAATTCAACAATGCCAAAGCCTTAATTCCAAAAGATTATTAAATTGTGGCATTAAATTACTTTTGGTATAATGTTGACCTGCATGGTATGAATATGGTGGTAGCATACGTGCATCTATTTTTAGCTTTTTAACTTCTCATGATCTTCTAGAAAGAAGCATTTTGCCAGTGACATTTTGACCAATTAAGCAAGCTTTTTACTTGTCATGGTAAACACGACAGCTTGAGAGTTGAAACTTGTTTGACTATTTTATGATCCCTAGAGCACATGTGTTTTTTCTTTTGTCTTTGTTTTCCTTTTCTCTGTTGAGATGTGTCACTAGCTACCCGATAAAGATGTGTTACTCTTTACAGAAAATGTTACTTTTGGGCAAAAAAATTTTACTTTTTAAAAAGAAAATGCTACTTTATAGCAAAAATCTGTTACTTTCAATTTTTTTTTAAAAATAATACAAAGTAACACATTTTCTTAGAAAAAGAACACTTTTTTATGTAAAAAGTAACACCATTTTTTTGAGTTTCAAATTTTTTTTTTGAAAGTTACACTTTTTTAAGGAAAAGTATGTTCTGGACTGGCTTAGCCATAAGATGAAATTAGTAAGAGTAAAGAAATGTATGAGATAATGGATTTGTATGAAAAATGTAAATGCATATGGAAAGGTTGAATGTAATTAAAGAACAATTACAACAAATAGTATACAAGGTTTCGAGAGGCTTAAACTCTCCGAAACGAGTATAATACTCCATTCAAAACTATTATTTGAATGGATGCCTAATTCCCCTCCCTTCCCCTCTATTTATACTAATTATGTCTACATTTTATTCACCCAACTTAACAAACTCCTAAGTATTATTTAATAACTAATTCTTGTATTACCCCTTCTTAGCCCTTCATGACAAAGTATCATCCTTTTTTGTAATCAAAAGTATCGTTTTTTTTTTGCCTAAAAGTAACATCTTATGATAGAAAAGTAACACTTTTTTGTCAGATAGATTGGTTCTCACAGTTGTCATATAAGGATGGTTCTCACTTGAACTTCTTTATATATATATATATATATGTATATATATATCTTTCTTTATATATATATATATGTGTATATATATATATGTGTATATATATATATATATATGTATGTATATATATATATGTGTGTGTGTGTGTGTGTATATATATATATATATATATATATTATATGTATATATATGAAGAAGTTCCAATGATAACCATCCTTATATTAGAACCGTGAGAACCAATCTATCTAACCAAAAAGTGTTACTTTTCTATTACAAATGTGTTACTTTTAGGCAAAAAAGATACTTTTTGACAAAAAAAACTGTTACTTTCAAAAAAAATATTTGAACAAAACTTACAAAAAGGTGTTACTTTTAATATAAAAAAATGTTACTTTTGGGAAAAAATGTGTTACTTTGTATAATTTTAATTTTTGAAAATTTTTGAGACAGTAACACTTTTTTGCTAAAGAGTAACAACATTTGTTTTTAAAAAAGTAACATTTTTTTTTGCCAAAAGTAACACATTTTCTGTAAAAAAGTAACTGTTTTTTATCAAGTAGATTGGTTCTCACGGTTTTCATATAAACTTGGTTCTCAGTGGAACTTGACCCTATATATATATATATATATATATATATATATAACAAAAAAGTGTTACTTTAAAAAAAAAATTCTGAACAAAACTCATAAAAAGTGTTAATTTGTATAATTTGATTTTTGAAAATTTCTCAGACAGTAACACTTTTTTTTGCTGAAAAGTAACAATTTTTTTTTTATAAAAAAAGTAACATTTTTTTGCGCAAAAGTAAGACATTTTCAGTTAAAAAGTAACAGTTTTTTATCATGTAGATTGGTTCGCACGGTTCTCATATAATCTCGGTTTTCACTTGAATTTGACCATATATATATATATATATATATATATATATATATATATATTTGTGTGTATATGTGTTTTTTATTGTTGTGTATATAGCTTTTCATGTCATTTTGTGTATTTCCCCCCTTTTCAATTTAGGGGAGGGTTTCTTCAATGTCATGGCTAGGATGTTGATGTTATTTTAATTATTTCTATCATTAAGTTAGGATTGTAAATTCACTGTTGGTGTTTGTTCATGTCTGTTCAGGTAGCTATTGAAGTTGAACAAGAGGAAGGTGAAGGTGGAATGGTGGGGGAGACATTTACGGACTATGTAAGAATTATAATCATCAAGATTGACTTTGTGAATTATATATAAACTTCTCATTTTATATACATTCCTTCTTTATAGAGTTCTCCTCGGTTGAACTTTGTATATAATGATGTTCTTGACCATGTTCAATATGCAGCGACCTCCTAAATTATCAATAGGTCCTCCTCACCCGGATCCAATTGTGGAGACGTCTTCCTTATCTGCAGTGCAGCCACCTGAACCTACTTATGAGTTGGAGATCAAAGAAGAAATTGTGAGGTCAAAGGCATTGTCTTGCTTACAGCTTGAGACATTGGTGTATGCTTCTCAGGTTGTTTTTGATACCAGTTCTTTTCAACTTCCACGTAACTCCCCTTCTTTGCTGATAAGATGTTTTAGTTCTTAAACAGAGACACATGCAACATCTTTCAAATGGTGACAGGGCTGGATTCTTCATTGGAGATGGAGCTGGTGTGGGCAAAGGTCGTACTATTGCAGGGTTAATATGGGAGAATTGGCAACATGGAAGGAAAAAAGCACTGTAAGCACAACTTTCATCATAAGATGTTGAGTTATAGCATACTACCTCCATTCTTTGTGATTGCAACATTTGTCCCATAATGCTCTCATATTAAAAAAGAACCGTTGTGGTTCAAATGGAGAGCATATGAAGTTATAATGATGACGAGACATATTTTTTTTAGAAAGGAAAAGGTGTTGCTGAGTATTATGCTAAGGATGATTATACATTATTTACAATTGTAAAGTTATAGTAATTTGTAATTCTGTTGATGATTCAAGATTAATTGAATTTGCTTTTTGAGACATTTTGTGAAAATGCTTTCATTAAAGGAAATTATCTACATTGTATAATTTCCTTATTGACTCGAGAGCATATGGCTCTATAGTATTAATCCTACAAGTAATGAGAATTGTTGCCCTTGGAGAGAAAAAGAGAATAGCTGAATGAAGAGGGGGAAGACAAGCTCCCAAACCTTAGTTGATTGGAATCGTAGTAGTACATTAGTAGAAGAAGGATTTTAAAATCTGATTCAAGATGTTAACTATTGCCAATTTAGCACATGCAATCCCTACAGAGGTTTGGTAACTTTAGGAGATGTAGAGGCAAAGACTGATATACTTTATAAAGCATGAGGTGCATAAAGGCGCATGGGGCACTCCTTGAGTCCTTGCCTATTTTCACCATAGGCGCGTCTTTGAGTGCTTTTAGAAATATTTGTAGCCAATAACACATCATACTGTTTTGAAATGAAAATTTCAAAATTATGCCTAGTCTATTGCTCCTCCGTCGTTTCCACTTGTGATTTCGGTAGTTGGTACTACTTCTCTTGGAGTATAAAAAACTTTATTTCTTGCCCTTGAGTGTGTCCAGACACGTTCCAAAACTAAGATGATTAAGTACCAAGTATAATCTTTATTAGTGACAATTCTCCATGTTAGTTTAGTTTTGGTTCATGTTCCCTTTTCTAATTTGGCCAATGATTTATAGTTCTTTGGTTTCAAATTATAATCGAATAAAGTAAAATGAACCATTAAATCATGTGCACTTCATTTCTTTGAAGTTGCACATTACGTTTGCTACCAATAGTCAATCAAAAATAATCAATTTTATCATTAATAAGGGTAAGATTTCGTACATCCGACCCTTAAACCCCCAAGTCCACTTAATGGCATTAGGGAAATGAAATATTGTTGTGTGTTCTCAACCCTATTTGGGATCAAATCTTTTGCTGTTTTGCGTGTAATTGTGTGTGGACTACTTTTTGTTGTGTTATTCTATTGAGTAATTGATTTCACACTTTCAAATTTGCTTCCTAAAGGAGCTATCATATACTGCTTATGTCTTGTATTTGTTTCCTCTCAATTGACCATGTGTAGGTGGATATCTGTTGGTTCAGACTTGAAGTTTGATGCTCGGAGAGACCTAGACGACGTTGGTGCAACAATTGTTGAAGGTAAATGTGTTGGTTCCTTTTTGTTGAGACATGTAGATGACATAATTTTAAATTGATTCATCCATGTACTCAGGTGTAACTCATTAGTGTTGAGATTTTAAGCACTTAATATTTTGCCCCTTCCATATATTGTTTGTATGTAGCTTATGAAAGAACTTAACTTGCATAGTACTAAGTAAATATGCAGAATAAAGTCGTGAAATAAATTAACATATCTATGGAAGATTGTCAATGTTGCTTGAGTTGAATTTGGCACATTGAATTGTGACTTTTCCAACCTATTAGTGAAACACAGAATGGAGGTATCATTTTGCTAAGTAATCCTATCATATCTTATTTTTATGATATCTATGTACTGATTTAAAGGGAGAATAGTAGAGCTTGCGTGGTTTAAATTTATTGAATTTCATATCTTGTTTTGAAGAGGAATTTTTGGTTTTTTTTTTTATTAAAAATAAAGAGACATTTTAATTTTAAAGAGTATCTCGGAATGCCGTATGCTACAACGGTTCAGATTGTTGAAGATTAACATACTGAATCGTCAAAGGATGGACCTCCATAGTGTCCATCTCTAGCTAGAGAAGCTTTAAGAATTTATAATTGAAGTTCTTGCAATTAAGATGAGAAGGAAGAAGACTATGCCTTATTTTTTATTTTATTGTTTTCGAAAATAGACTTCAATAGCCATAATTTAGCACCTGCATGACGTCACTATTGTGAACTAACCAAATAAAGTTTGGAACCCATCAGACATTTTTAAAAATAAATATTGGTACTCATTTTGACATCTCCCAATATTAAATTGGGATTCACAATTCATTTCCCAATACTATAAGTTGGGATTCATTTGACATTTTCGAATAATAATATCAAGCTGGTAAAGTAAAAGCACTACTTTTTTTTGTTTATTGAGGGGAAGGCTTAAGAAACTCCTACAAACAAAGGGGAAGGTTGATCAATTCATCCAATAGGTGGTGAGAATTGGACTCTTGTCACCGCACCAACCCATAATTCTCAAGATCATTACTTTTATTAATCATGTACTATGTATTTTATATTTTAATCTCAATGATAAATTCAGTCATCAATGCTTTTTTCAAGTCCTTTGGGAAATAAGATTCTAACTCACCAAGATAAGTAATATGCGATTAGGTTTAATATTTCCTGAACTAGACCAAAAAATAGCTATGAGTTCTTTTAATCTTTATTGACCAACAATAATTAATACTCCCTCTTATTTAGCTTAGATGTCCCTTTTTTTACACAATTCTACCCGTCATTTCATCATCACCTCTGGTAAATTATTTTATACCCTTTACTGTCCCTCGTCCTAGACCATATTCCGTTCCGTGTAACTATGATCTGATCAATATCAGGAAACATCAATACTTGGCAATCTTCCAATTCATCTTAATTAGTTCATCAACTTCTTTTAATTGTATTATTGCACATGAGTCTATATTCTAAGCTTGAAAATTAAAATCTTTGGTGTTTTTAAAGATTTAAACACATACTAGAGGGGATAGTTTATTGATTTTGACTTTTGAGAAATGAAATACATTTTAGCAAGTACCTAAATGTGAGATATACGATTGTTACAACTCCTAAGGGTAGTTTCTTTAAAGGAAGGGGAAGAACTAGGAAAATAATGGTAAATAATTTTAATTTTTTTTACAAAATCGAAAAGAAGATTTGAAAAATGATTCATAAGAGGAAAGCAAACTAGTACACTAGTTGAACGGTTTATAAGAAGAGTTGGACTCATTAACTTGTGTCATCACTGGTGTAGTGATTCTAACATAAGTCTCGTACATTATGATTCATTTACAAAGTCTCAACAAGGCAAATAGGTGGTTTTCATGGTATTTTTGTACTCGAATTGACGGAACACCAACTGGAGAGGCTATTAGTTCTCACCCTCAATCTCCTTACATCACATGTTAGGTTTTGTACTTGCAAGTTTATTTTTGGCAAGGTTCCTCCAAATGTTTATCATATCTAACTTCTTTTCTTGGACCCACCTTAATCACACTCTCCTTTCCTCCTTGGCGCATAACAATGTGACTCATTAATTATAATCTAAACTTTGATTTTCCATCAACATATAATCTATTCCAAACAACTTATGATTTAAACCTTTGTGCCATCTTAAATGGATGCTTGGAGAATGTTACCTTTACTTTGATTCATTCCAAATGCTTTGTTTCTTCGATTTGGTGGGACACTGGAGTATGTTTACCCCTTTTTTTTTGTTGTATTGTAGCACAAATTTCTTTTTCTTCTTGTTGTAACTTTCATTAGTTGTACTAATATGCCATTCTAAGCTTGTATATGCTGTAATGTGTTTGGTAACATCTCTATCACCTATTATGTGGAAATCATGTCCGATTCCAATTTAGGAGGGAGAAAGATGTAGTATGAATAATAATGCAAATGGGATGGAAATGTTTCGACTAATTTACTTAGAACTCACAATTCACCCAAAATGGCCGAATAATATCCCAAAAGCAATTGTTTTCTTTATTTGCGAGGAGATTAGCGTATCATGTGACATTGGTTTGGACTAATTTGGGGGCTGTTTGTTCGTTTTCATGTATGTTAAAGCCATCGATTGTTAGCTAATTACGAAACTTTATGTTGAATGAATCAATATCTTTGCTAGCTTTAGAGTTCGAGGCTTCGAGCTCTTACATGTATTATATATTTGAGAGTTGCTTTACTTTAGTATTGTAGTGGTTGGTGACATTTTTTCTTGATATGTCAATTTTCAATTAGCCTTGTTCATATACATGTGAGAACTTGACTTACATTCTAATACTCAAATGTTCATTAATACTCGTGATTAATGATCCTTTACCATAAATAGCTAAGTAGCCTTGACGAGTTTGATTCATGAGTCAGACACCTGTCAAGAATTAAGCGATGTATCAACATTGTTTATCTCGTTATTGAGGGATTGTTTGCCTTTAGAATAGATGTAGAAGCTGATTCTATCATTCTGAATCATCTCAAACATCATGGAGATGGTTCTGCTATTTTCACCTTTGTCATTGCATCTTCGTGCAAATCCTAGTAACATAATAACCATTCATAATGTTGGCATTGATATCTTCTTTATCAGTAATGGCTTATTACACAGTTCAAAATTTTCACCATAGTTTAATAGGCTCCTTTGTACTCTTCTCAACCTATATATTTAATGTTCCTCAAAATTCAAAAAATTCTCTGCTAACATCCCTATGATATGTTCTTGATCAGCAAACAAGTATTGGTTGAATGTTCTTAATTTTGTTAACGTAATTACATTACATATTGATAGTTAGACTATTTCATTGTTTATAAATCAGATAATAATGTATATTGAGTGCATCTTAATTTTCTCTCTATATGAGTCAAATGTGCATTTACAATTGTTTATTTGTCATTATATGACCGATCAGTGACAATGCTAAGCTAATACTTGTACTTTTTTTTACAGTTCATCCCTTAAATAAGCTTCCTTATGGAAAGCTGGATTCAAAATCTGTAGGAATTAGAGAGGGTGTTGTGTTTTTGACGTATAGCAGTCTCATTGCATCTTCAGAAAAGGGGAAATCTCGTTTAAACCAACTTGTCCAATGGTGTGGCGGAAGAGATTTTGATGGTCTGGTCGTATTTGATGAGGTATTGGTTTGTGGTCCTTTCCACTATTGAAGTATGTATGAAATTGATGTCTATCTCGTATGGCTTGTGATTATTTTTTTCTTAACAGTGTCATAAGGCTAAGAATTTGGTTCCTGAAGCTGGAGGGCAACCTACACGTACGGGTGAAGCCGTTCTAGAACTTCAGGTGCATTGTAGATGGCTAGCTAATTTAGTATTTGTTTTTTTTCACTAAGCTGCCTTACTAGTTATTGCAATCATGAGTACCTCTTGTATCTTTTTTTTATATTTATATTTCTTTATTTATATAAGTCAAGAGGAGGATTTTATTGCGCTTTACTTTTTGGTGAAAAGATGCTGGAATCGTATACAGTTTAATTTTAAATTGCTTTTGGCTTTATTTTTTTTAATCATTTAGTGTGGATTGTAGATTGGTTTTAAAGATTTTTGAACTGTGATAATGTATTCCATCAAAACTCTTATTTTACGTAGATTGGTTTTAATTAGAGGGGTTTAATTTTACCTAAGCTTGGGAACCTAATTTTACCTGACTTAAAAAAGAATTTACAATTATGTTAGAAGTAAAAATCAATGTGGACACGAGACCCAATTTTGAACTGACTCCAAACACCTGACCCGAAATCGATCTGATGACACGAGGCTTGGTTGAAGTATTGATCTGTCATTTGTTAGCTTGAAAGCAAGAGATATCTGTGCTACTTATTAGCTTGTTGATTAGCGAATGTTTATTATTCCCTCCTAGTCTAGTCAAAGTTCTCATTTGGTATTGCATACTAGCCGATGCACTATTTCAATTCTAAATTTATTTAATTGTGATTGATTAAAAATTATAAGATGTTAATATTCATAAAATTTACATTAAGCTTGCTACTTTAAATGGTCTTTGTAGGAGTAATTGGGTTCTTTTATGATTTCTCATCTTTGATGTGTACCTTTGAAAATTTCCCATTAATATAATTTTCTTAATAAAAAAAACTAAGAGACAAATCAAAGAAAATCTCACTTGACTATGTTTGAACTTACAAATTGAGAATAAATTACAAACTAAGAGAGTAGAATTTTATTCAAGTATCTCTCTGATGATAGCTGTGATTGAATAAGAGTGAATCAGCTACTGAGTGCATGATTGGATCTTCGCACAAGATTCCCTGTTTCAATGTCTGCAGTCTTTTTCTAGTCTCCTTATTTTTTCAGTGCTTGAAGGGTGCTTCTCACGCATGGTATTCTGTGGACAATCTGGTATCTATCAGCTTGTGCGTCTTCTGTCTCTTATGTGTTAAGCTCAATAACCGAGTAGTTTTTCTCCTTTCTATGTGTTGTGTATGTATTTGGTGTGATGACTTGGTATTTTGTAAAGGGGGCTGGTATGCTTCTCAAGATACAACCTCTATGAGGTACCATTATCAGCGCACACCTTTTCACCCTTAAGCGAGTTTTCAATTGTGTATCTATCATTCTTGGTTTCTCATTGTAAGAAAAATGTGCCTTAAGACTCAAGCTTTGTCAACTTGTTTTACTGGACTTAATGAGTGGAGTTGTCTTTTCATGATTATTTCTGAATGTAGGTTGATATATAGACTACTGACTGCTTTTAATCTGAATATAACAGGACAAGCTTCCTGACGCTCGTGTAGTTTATTGCTCAGCTACTGGTGCATCTGAGCCACGCAATATGGGTTACATGGTTCGACTTGGTTTATGGGGTGATGGAACATCTTTTATGAATTTCAAGGATTTTCTGGGTTTGTCTTCTTTCACTATAAGCTGATGCTATCTTTTCAAAATTTTTAGGCCGCATTAAGATATTTGTGTTCCGTAACATATGATTTATTGACATATATGTTTTAAGGAGCTCAACATTAAAGTTTTTTTTTTTTATATTTATTTTTGAATAGCCTCTTTTTTATTTTGTTTTTTTTGATTTCTGGTATGTTCACAGATATCACTATTATCTTTTTCTTTGAGTACTTTTTGTTAGTCGGAAGAGTGTGATCCTTCTTCTCTTGTTACTTTGCCTCACTTTGTGATTTGTGACTTAGAAGTTATTTCTTATGAACGTCGACGTTCCATTGGAATGGAATGCTATGATGACTTTTCTTTTTGGCAATTTTCGCATGACATGGATTATAATCTTTTGGAGAAAGAGTTGGCATATTTGAGGGATATGGAATCTTTTGGAGATTGAGCAAAGCTATACTAGATTATTGAAAGGGGATTGAGATGCATAATATAGCTTTCTGGATGTAGTCTAATGACACCTGCCATGTGGACCTCTAGTTGATGGAATCAAGTGGAGTTATGAGCAACATTTTCATTCTTATTTTACTAGAAGATGCATTATGAATGGCCAAAGTGTCTCCTTGTTATACAAGTTTATGTTTATCCAAAGTGCAAAATCTCGGATGCAAACTTCTGCAAAACGAGCTGCACGATCAAAATGGATTTCTCGTCTTATACTGCTATTGCGGTAAAATCAAAACCTTACTTTCGTAATGTGGTGATGTCGATGATATTTGCCACATGGTTGGATATTGACAGTTAAATATTTCATTCTAGACCAAAAAAATGAAAAGCTTGCCATAAGATAGTAAGTGTGACACAAGGAAATTTTCATAAGTCTTCTTGATATAGATTCCATCCATTGAAAAGTTTCCATTTTATATGTAGGGGACTTTTGTATTGTGCTTTGCCTACAAATTTCTATGTTGGTAACAAACGCTTTTTTGTTTTTTACCCATAGTTTTGTTTTGTTTGGTGTCTAGTTCTAAGTTTTTCTATACACTCCCATAGTGGCGTCTCTTTTAATATGGAAAACAAGAGGGAAATAAATTAGTTCATGAGCTCTAGGATTAAAAGTTTTAATGCGATGGTTGCATAGTTATTTGGAGACTAGTCAATGTATTGGTCTAATGTGTCATGTTTTTTTCATTTATAACTGTAATATTGTATGAAATGGATTACAGGTGCACTAGAGAAAGGTGGGGTTGGAGCTCTGGAACTCGTTGCCATGGACATGAAAGCAAGGTAGTGTAAGCAATTTTGTAATATATTTTTGTCAAATGAATGGTGTTGACATTGATTTATTTTACTCATCAGGGGCATGTTTGTTTGTCGAACACTTAGCTACAAGGGGGCTGAGTTTGATGTGGTTGAGGCGCCGTTAGATCCTATGATGACGGTATGCCAAATAGTTTATGTTCCTCAACTTGGTGATTCTAAATTATATTTTCAGCTTCTCTGATAATTTAGATTCTTTTAGAGTTTTAAATAGTACCTTTCATAGTTTTTTTTTTCCTTTCTATTTTGTCTTTCATTTTATTGGGCGTTAAGTAAATAAATAAATCATCGAATGATCTGTTCTTTTTTCTATAAGTACATTCTTAAGCATTTATAGGTCACATGATGACACTTACTTTCTTTAAATATAATTTAATTATCTACCTTTTTTAAAATGATAACCTGAAGGGAAGCATTGAAAAAAAGACATGGAGAATCTAAATATACTGTTTGCGATGGTTTACAATCAGAACGAATAGAGATGGAAAATTTACGTAGACAAGCATTGAGACTGATTATTTGGGATTAAGGCTTTGGCACGTTTTGTTGTAATACTTATAGTTAGTAATCTTAAAAGCGAACTATAAAACTAGTTTTAGCTTAGAATCTTGCAATCTACTCGAGTGAAAGACATTTATAGGTGCTGAATCAATTTACATGTTTCTCTTGCCTGAATTTATACTGAAGAGTTTGGGATGATTAACATGGTTTTACTCATGTGATATTCAATCTACACTTGCATATTTGACTTGCTTAATCTAAGACAGTACTTACATTAGTTTTGACTTGCCTAATCCAAGGCAGAAGCCCCATATGGTATGGCTATAGGAAGCAAAATGACATGAATACATACGAGGGATGGGAAAGGTAACGATAACATTAATCTTTATTGATTTTTATGTTAAAGATTCAATGAAAACAAAAACAATTTTCCTATGCTAGAAGACCGAGTCTTTACATTTATTAATAAATTACGACGATTCAAATAAAAAAGGTTTTCTTTGTGATATTTTGCAAAACTACCTATCTGCATATCAAGCTATTGAATACTGCCATGTCTTATGCAATTTCATTGATTAAAACGAGTTTTTTGAAGGTGACTATGCCTTTATCTAGTATGACCTTACAGTTTACGCAACTTTCTAGTCATGAAGTAATCAATTTGGTGCAATTTTTTTAACCACCAAAGGTTTTTAGAGCTTTCTATACCACGTGTTAAGTACTAAAAATTATATCTTTGTGCATAATTCAAAATAGATTATCCTTTATTTCTCCCCAAAAGTGCTTCTCGTACTTCCACATAAGGCACATTTGCACCAATTACATTCATTGATTCTTTAAGCAAATAAACTTCACCCTTATAACTCTTCAATTTATTTTACACACCTCTAGCAAATAATCGGTTAATCACTAATCATCAAAATACCAACATGTTCTTTGTGTTTCTATATTTATTTGGCTCGAATGCCACAATTTGCATATATCCTCGTTTTGTCTTATGAATGTCTTGGCATCTTTGTCAGTTCTATGTACTCTAAAAGTTCCAACATTCAAAGACACCAATGTTAATGTAGTTCCCACTCTTTCTTTTATCTTGTCTCGCGAAAACCTATTATTTATTCGTTCTATTGACACCACGTTAGTTAGTCGAGAGGCGACCTAGAAACCCTAGGTGTGGAGAAAATGTTCTCGATGGCAAAGTGAAATACAAAAAGAACATGAAGGACAATGTGGGATACAAATTCTCACGACTTATGATTGGGTTGAGCCGAAAATTTTCCAAAAATAGTTGTAAAGAAATTTAAATTACATGTTTTTGGATGCTTTTTTTATACCCTAAAAGTACACCAAGGTGAACTTAAGGCGCATTGAGACAAGGCTTAGCCTCTTGTTTTTAGTATTCCTTACACTCACACTTATGACTATCCTTCTAAATACGTTGTGGACTTCGTGGTGAATCGAAAACAACCTTGTTCATTTGACAAACATTCGTGTAATGTGGCATGCTGCTTCTGGGAAATGACATAAAAACCCTCGCATACTTATCACTACATGTATGCACGTAGCAACCATGTGAAGTGCTTTCTTATCGATATATTTTAATAGTTGCACACTTGCACTTCAAAACATAGAATAAAAACAAGGCTGCATCGCATCGGTCGTATTGTAAAGGTTTTCAAAATTAACAAACCGATATTTCCCGCGTTGTAAAGGTGTAAAAAGGGCCGCATTAAGGGATATCTAATGGTTTCAACCGATATTTGGACGATATGATAGCCACATCACTCCCGTTACCGCATCACCTTTCCGTTACCGCGATCGCAACCGTTACCGCATTTTTACCCTATACTTCAAAAAACTACTTTTTTGCTTCCTTGACCAAAATTAAAATCAACTTTAAATGTCAATGTTCGTACCCATGTAAAACATATTCAAAGTTGCCGATAGTTACTATTCCCAAGATCGATCTTTCTAATAGTTTGCAGACTGTTTGCATGAATTGTTTTCCTCAGTTATTTTTATTTTTGTAGGAAATATATAAGAAGGCAGCTGAGTTTTGGGCTGAGTTGCGTGTGGAGTTACTATCAGCAAGTGCTTGTAATACGGAAGACAAACCTAATTCTAGTCAGTTGTGGCGATTATATTGGGCTAACCATCAGGTCTTGCATGCAATATAATCTTGTAGTGATTTTATTGTTATTTCAGAAATCATTGTTGAAATTTTCACTTCCTTTAATTTTTTAATTATCTGTTTAATTGGTGAATGGTTATATGCTGTAGAGATTCTTTAGACACATGTGCATGTCAGCTAAAGTCCCTACTGTTGTAGAACTTGCTAAGCAAGCACTGCAGCAGAACAAATGTGTGGTTGTTGGCCTCCAAAGCACCGGAGAGGCACGCACTGAGGAGGCTGTGACGAAATATGTGAGTAATCCAATATTGATTCTCTCTTTTGATAGTTTCACACTAACTATTATTAATCATCTTATTTCCTAATGGTTCCTTATGCATGTTTGTGTAATAGGGTTCTGAACTTGATGATTTTGTATCTGGACCTCGTGAGCTTTTACTCAAATTTGTTGAGGAAAATTATCCCTTGCCTGAAAAGCCTGAACCCATTCCAGGTCTTCCCTGTACTTTACATTTTTTGTTTGTTTTTTCTTGAATTATGTATCATCTCTAGCTGAAATATGCTATTGACATTTTTTAAAAACAATTTTCATAACATAACAAACCATTTCTTGCAGGTGATGAAGCTGTACAGGATCTTCCTCGGAAGAGGCATTCAGAAAATCCCGATGTTTCATTCAAGGGGCGAGTGAGAAAAGTTGCTAAATGGAAGGCTGAGAGTGATGAAGAAAGTTTTGATGAATCCGAATGTGAGTTTCTGTAGCCCGACATATATTTCTCATATATGCCAAATCTTTAAACTGAATATAGTACTTCTTTACTGATTGACCCTGCTTCATACTTGCATTTCCACATCACCAATACCCTATATAATATGCAGTGCTATTATAGCATATACTTTGTATTATCGGTTGAGTGATGACTTTTTTTGTTGTACTATTTTTTTTGGATGCCGAAGGCGAGGATTCGATTGCTTGATGGTCATGGGGATTTATTTCCATATTTTTACTCTGTTTTGTGTATACAACAGCTAGCATTCTCACTGTTCGGTATAAGTTTGTGGTGCAAGATCCCATCATAGAAATTATTTTATCCGTTATTTATTTCACAGTTTGTTTGCCATGGTGCTTGGTTTAATTAGCAAATGCAGCTTATTATGCTCACTTTCTACGAGTCCTTTTAAGATATCTGAGTGTTAAGTTCAGTTAGGATGATAATCAAGTCTTACACCTGGGTTCTTTTTAGAGAATTTCAATCATTGTAAAATCCTTCTTTTGAGTGTTAGAGAGAGATATCTGAGGCAACTGTCAACCCCAAATTATTGTTTTCTGTATCCATTGGAGACTAATTTAGTTCATGTTTCTTTAACTATATCTACTCATCTGGTTTTGCTAGACCAATTTGATTTTCTGTGCACACACACACCCAACTGCAAACAGAGTGTATTTTTTAACTTAATGGATGTTTTATAGCTCAATTTAAATAGCATCACTGCTGGAAAGTTGTACCAGGAGTGGATCCCTTTTTTGAATATATTTATTTATTTCTTCCATAATTAGTGATTTTTGGTGAGACATTTTCAATAATTTATGCTTTATACCTCTTCACTTCGATGTATGCAGCTGATATGGATAATGAATCTGCTGAATCTGATGACGAGTTTCAGATCTGTGACGTTTGTAATGGCGAAGAGGTATGTCATATTATTTGTACCTTCTACATAATCTTGTGATATTGTTTCTGAATTGCCTTATCTGGAACAGGATAGAAAGAAATTGCTCAAATGTGCCTGTTGTGGCCAATTAGTCCATCCTTCTTGTTTAGAGCCACCCTCAACAGATGTTCCGGAGGATTGGACATGTTATTCATGCCAGCAAAAGACAGATGAATATCTACAGGCTAGACGTGTCTACATAGAAGAACTCACGAAGAGGTTTGGGGCTAATTGTATCCTTTCAATGCATCTATTTTCTTTTCCAGTTTTTTTGTTAATATATTTGTTTTTATTTGTGGTAATTTCACTTGTATTAAGTTACTTAATGTGTCTAATCAATATGCATTAGGTATGAAGGAGCTCTTGAGCGGAAATTGAAAATTTTGGATATTATTAAATCTCTAGATCTCCCAAACAATCCATTAGATGACATTATTGATCAGGTATTTTGGTTCAAGGCTTCTTAGCATTTTGCTTTCTGTATGTGTTTTTTTCTTTGGTATTTTCAATGTTCTTTTAACTATCTGGCTATTGGAACTCATAGTTCTAAGCAAAGGTTTCATAGCATCTCATATGCTTTTATTTTTTTTAATTTCATATTTCATATTATTTTGACCTTGTAATCAATTCTATCATTTACTAGGAATTTTTCGAGGTGCCTTATGTAGTCATTTCTTTCGCTGATCTATCTTTAGACTTAAGTAACACATTTTCGGCAAAAATTACCAAATCATAGTTTCCGCTAATTTGACTAAACTTTGTGTCAATTGCAATTGCATGCTATTACAGTGGCGAAGCCCCATGGGATGCCCCATGGGATGCCCGCATGACTTACTCTTAGTCTATTCTCGTGGCCTATTTTTTAGTTTGGCCCATAGTGTAAAAATGCGGTAACAATCGCGATTATAGTAACTGTACGATGATGCAGTAATGGAAGTGATGGGGTTATCACAATCCTCCAATATCAATTGAAAGCATGAGATATCCCTTGATACGATCCAAACACGATTTTTTACACACATTTTCAACGCGGGAATATCAATTCCTTTATTTTGAAAAGCTTTACAATGCGGTCGATGCCATGGAATGCAACCTTGTCTTTGCATTTTAGTTTGGCCCTCACAGACTTTTCGATTATATATAGGTAGTATTGCCTTTATTTTTTCGGCCCCCTTAATTTGTTTTCAGGCTTTGCTCTGGACTGGTAACATGACTTCTTGATCTCCCGTTTATATGTTATACAAACAACTACCTTTTCATTGTGTTATTTTTGGCTAAATCTACCAAGTCATTCCTTTTTTCCTCTCCTTTGAGTTTCATCCAATCTCAATTCTACAACCTTTCAGCCGCTAGCTGAATTCAACTGTGATGAAACTTAAAATCTAAGGGACTTCCCTTTGGGTTATAGTTCTTGAAGTGAATGATTTAAGGAATAGAGTATTTTTGTTAATTTTGGGAGAGGACACAAAATTTGGGTTTTTGGTGAATTATTCACATAATTCAAACCATTTCTTTTTCTGTTACCCTAGCTTAAGTTTTGCTTGTTTGGATTGAGATATTGAGGCTTTTAGCTACTATGCTGAACTATATTTTTTGTAACTAACTAGGCTTGAAATAAAGTGCAGAGCTGTACATGCAAAATTGCAAACTAAAATATGAAGGAAAAGTGCATTTTTAAAATTTGCACGTGAAATACGAAAATACTAAGTTTAATGTATACCTTGTTCAACCATGTATAGTTTGCTTGTTGAATAGTTTTTGAGTTTTTGTTTTGTGGAATAGTGGATTTTTCAAATGGGAGAGAGAGGAGAAAGGTGGGTTTTCATGACCATAGTAGTGGAGAAGGCAAGACAGGAAAATGGAGGGATCCAGAAGTCATGTGATGGTAATTTTTCCGCAAAAATACAATTATCAAGGATAGTTTAAATAAAAAACTTGTAAAATGGGAGTTTTTTCCTTTTCTCCAAAATTTTATCGAAGGTGATCTAAAATTCAAGGACTTAAAATGGAAGTTTTAATCACATTTTTGACTTTTGCATGGGTTTTACAAGTTTGGCAAGAAATTGAGCAATGAAGCTTGCTATACATGGGTGTGCAATTTGTAAACGAGTCAAATGAAGTCATGGTATTATTTCTTTGATGTTTGTTGCACCAAAAGATATCAGCTGTGAGTTTAGATATTAGGGAGGAGAAATGATGAGGGTCGATTAGTTAAATAGGAAATGAAGGATAGCTTTCTTCCAAAATTGTTAAAATCGCGATTCTACTTAGAACCGTTCAGTAAGGTAGAATCGAATCGGCAGAATCAAATCGTAGAATCGTACGATTCTACAAATATACTTAAATATATTAAAAATATCTAGTTTCTTATCATTATTATCCAATTCAAAAGCTTAAATTTATGAATTAAAGTTTCTTTGACTTTATTTTTAAGAATATAACAAAACATTTCTAGTTATTAATTTAAATCTTCATACCGATTAAGAAGTTTGTTTATGAAAAGTTTTCATGATGGAAAATTTGAAATTTATATGTATATGTGAAAGAGATTAGCAAAAGATGGTACATAAGAAAAATTAATAATAATTCATACTAAATTACTAAAATCAGATCGTTAATTCATAGAATCGTGGAATTGTGTTATGATTCTAAATCTAAAAATTTTATTCCAACTAGAATCGTAAGATTCTACCAGCGATTCAAATCGCTCGCTTGTTTTTGGATCGTAAAATCGTTGAATCGTAGATCAGAATCATGATTTTAACAACAATGCTTTCTTCTTTACTTGGCCTTTTGTTTGTCTTTTACTACCTGTCCCTCTCATTTTGATGTAATCTCTTTTCCATAGTGAGAGCTTTTGGAATTGAATGTGATGAGGGAGCAGTGTCGTTCCTGGTATTGTATGGACCCTAGGCAAACTGAAAGAAGTGGGCCCTCTCTATGAAGGGCCGATTCTGAGTTTAAACGGGTGTTTGGAAAAATAATAAAAATGGATCATATATATAATTATTAGCATTAAAATGTAGACGTATTATAAAATTCTTAAATAATAAAAGAACTGCCCATAAATTACAAATTTTTAAGTGTGTACTTCTATTAACTAACATTTTCTAATTTTAGGCCCATTCCAACCCTGGGCCCTAGGCAAAGCAAATGCCTACTTTGCCTATGGTTAGGAACGGCCCTGGAGGGAGTTTTCACTAACTACTTAGCTTACTTTTGACTATAGCTTACTTTTGACTATATATTTATTATGCAACCTAAAATGGGTTGCATGCTATT
Source organism: Amaranthus cruentus (assembly GCA_019425755.1). NCBI lineage: Eukaryota > Viridiplantae > Streptophyta > Magnoliopsida > Caryophyllales > Amaranthaceae > Amaranthus > Amaranthus cruentus. The sequence goes on from CM033466.1 coordinate 7,747,589, forward strand.
TGCTTGGCCTCTTCAACATTGTTAGATTCACCTAAAAATAAATAAACAATTTAGTTTTGTAAAAGCAATTTTATAATTTTTTTTGTGTATTATAATTTACATCATACGTCCTCAGTAATTTTAGTTGCACCAGTTTCCCTTTTTCTCAAATTTCTACTACTCCTCTTCAACATTTTTAGATTCACCTAAAAATAAATAAACAATTTAGTTTTGTAAAAGCACAATTTTATACTTTTTTTGTGTATTATAATTATAATTTACATCATTCTTTCTCAATTGTTTAATTGCACCAGATCCCCTTTTTAACAAATTTCTATTACTTGCGCCCTTACTCTTTTTGGTAAAAGAGCTACTTGACTGGCTCCATTACTATATTTGTGGGCTGCATTATTTATTACCTGATGCCATATTAATAAGTTTGCTTGTATGTTGGTTAGGAAAATGTTCACTCGTGTTTTAGTTTGGCCTGTCTCTTTATTTTATCCTGTATTTTTTGTATGCCTGGTTTGCCCTTGTGCTCGACTTATTTAACGTGCAACAAAAATGCAGAGTTGTGTTGATTTGTTTTCTCCTTATAGTGTTGAATGGCCATATCATTGTGTTGGTACATAATTTTTTTTCTTGTGTAAAAGAAGAAATATGGCAGTTGAAAGGCATTGTTGTTATTGCAAGGGATACCTTTTAACCTTGGCAGTTTATGTGAATGTACAGCTTGGTGGTCCTGATAATGTTGCAGAAATAACTGGTAGGCGGGGTATGCTCGTTCGAACATCATGTGGTAAAGGCGTCACATATCAGGCGCGGAATACGTGAGTGTGCTTAAACCTTGTTGTCACTATAAACTTACCCTTTGAGTAATTTGAACATGATGTGTGCTGAAAGATAGTAATTATTTTGAAATCATTTTCTAAAGGGTATCATTTCTGATTATTCCATTCTGTACAACACACATTTTTGTGTTTTAATAGTGGCGACTTTTCTCATGTTCATGTTATCCTATGCACTATTTTGACCCTTAATAATCTAAGACAATATTGATTAATTAATAGTGGCTACTATGCAAATGTAGCCACTATTAAAACACACAGGAAGTATATATATGTGTGTGTCTATACAAAAAAATATCCACTTTTGATGGGGTATGTTTCCCATTTTTCTTAACAATATTTTAGACAAGATGTCTTCTTGTGCAAGTAAGGATGAACCAAGTTCAGATTCTTGGTCTGTGCATTATTGCTTCCATTCGTTGTTTTTATATGCTTTGTATGTATGTCTTTGCTCCCTGGCAAGCATCCCAATTCCCATGTTTATGTCCATGATTTATAGCTATTGTTAATGAAGAAAAGATCTTATAAAATTTTTTTCGGCTGCAAATTTTTTGTGACGCATAGTGGAAAATACCTTGTAATCGATACTTCATTTCTGTGCCAACAGGAAACAATAAGGTATCTCACTGAAACAATATCTAGAAACAGGAATCTAGAAACGATAAACAAACTTTATGTTGGTTGACTTTCATAATAGAGCACCTCGTTTTATTCATATTTATTTATCCTACTATCTTTGAGGAGATTTGTATTTCGACAGTTATCCTTCTTTACTTTCGCTTTTGTGAGGATGCAACTCCATAAAAGAGAGCACTAAACAAAATACCAAAAGAAAATAAACTTCTTGATCCATCAGATGTGCTTCTCTCCTTGTTTTCTCTATTTACATAGCTAACAATTTAATCTTCAAGTGTTCTCTAACTTCTTGGCTTCTAAAGCAAGCTTCATTCAATCGACCTATTCTATTTTTCACTTAATACCCCAGACTATTTCACTATAAAATACAACTACTAACAGTATCATAAGCTATTCTCAGTTACCCCTACATGGCTGATTTGTAGCATATTATTGTGCTTCTTCATCAGGGTAGGAAATTGAAGTATGTGAACTAATTTTGACTCTTTGTGCTTCTTTTTTTATGGAGTTTGTAGGCGTTCCATCGTTGGAGTGTAGCTTTATGCTACTGCTCAAGTTGGCTCCTTCTCGGGTGTCCGCTTGTGGCTAAATGACGTAGTAGAATAATGTTAGCTAAGTTTGTTTCAAAAATACGTTTGAGTGTACTTATGTTTCTGATGCCACACTCCCTTAATCCGAACGATCATTAAAGTGTGGTTTGGTTAGTATGAATCATTTAGAAAAGTAAAAGGCTAATAGGCAGGGGCGAGTATTTGTAAGCTGATGAAGCTATGTCAGATTGTCAGTTTTATTTTATAGTATTTCTCTTTTTTGTGCTTTAGGAAAGAAGTGACAATGGAGATGGTTAATATGCACGAGAAGCAGCTTTTTATGGATGGTAAAAAGCTGGTTGCTATAATATCAGAAGCTGGTTCAGCTGGCGTGTCACTTCAAGCAGATAGAAGGGCTCTAAATCAGGTGAAAATTGGGAGTGCCAAGTAGCTTTTTGTTTCTTGATAATGACAGCACAGTTGTCGTCGATTTAGTATTCAATTCAGTCTTACATCTGCTACTTTATATGAGAAACATGGCATCTTTGATTATCTTTTCAGACACTCTGATATTGAACCCTTGCTGCCTTTTTAACTGTCAGTTAATTGATCGTGGTTAACAATTCCAATTGATTATCTTTTCTTTCAGAGAAGGAGAGTTCACTTAACTTTGGAGCTGCCATGGAGTGCTGACAGAGCAATTCAGCAGTTTGGAAGGACACATCGTTCCAATCAAACCTCAGCTCCTGAATACAGGTATTTTCTTTAATTGTTTAGGTTATGCTATGAGGTTTTGCAATATGTATAAATTTACTTGAAAGATCCTTAGCATGGTTTATCCAGTTTTGATGTTTCCTGCAACTGCTTATGCCTTTAAAAGACCTTGGTTGTGAAATTTTAATTACTGTGATGGAAAAAGGAAGAACTAGCGATATTAATATATTTGAATAGTGATAGGTTATTATCAATTACTCCCTCAGTCCCTAAGATTTTGCTACATTCTACTTTTTCATATTATCCAAAGATCCTATTCAATCTTTGATATCTTTGATGATACATAATAAAAAAAATTTAAAATTTAATATTAATAATTCTTGCATTGAGACGAATCAAACAAATTCCCACTTGACTATGTACTTGTAGATAAAGAATAAGATACTAATTAAGACCAATTGATATGGTTGTAAAATGTTAGGGACTGAGGGAGTAGCTCGTTTCTCGTCGTATTTGATACATCCCTTTGAAACATCAGGTTTTAAATTCTCTTGTCTTATTTTTTATTTCCGACCAGCATAGCTTTGACTATGTGTGAATGCAAAAAGATGGACAAAATTGGACATTGGCAAGTCCAAAAGCATCCCAATTATTATTAGAAACTTTGATAAAATTGAGTCCAAGTTTAGTTCAAAGTCTACCAAGTCCCAACTCCAAGCTTAATCTAGTGACTAGTCCAATCCAAAGCGTAAATTTTTTTCCGTCAAGTATCTTGTTACAATTTATTTTTATCACTATCAACAACAAAGTTAATAAAGGTGAATAGGTGATCATCAACAAAATTAACTTTATTGTTCGTAATAAAATATTGCATTATGAGAAGATACAATGATAATTATCTATATATTCTACCTATGTTTTCCTTTTTCTTGCCGAACACATAGTTAAAATCATCAAGGACAACGATTGGTAAATGATGTAGTTGTCATGTGGGGCTAAGGGTAAGCAGAGAGAAAAATATGTCAGAGAAATATGTCGGATCAATGAGTACAAAAGTAAGGTTCTTTGTGTTCTCGCTTTGTTGATTTTTATTGATCTTTCTTTTTTTCTTCTCATCCTGATCTCCTCTTCTTTTGTGCTCTCTCTCTCTTACTAGAGTCTAGGTTTTCCACTTTCTCTATTTGGGCAATCGAACCCCCTAGATCTTATATCTTTGTTTTTTCCCTTTTATTTTTAAATTAAAATTTTCCAATTTGTGAAAAAGAAACTAACTTAAGTGAGTACTTTTGCTATATAAAAAGTAGTAAAGTATTATTATTTTATAAAAGCAAAACATTTATTTTCAATCTTGCACCAACTATTCCCCACAAAAAATATAATTCAAATTTTTTAAAATGCGCGCCTTGACTACTTGCTTTCCCTTTGTTGTTCAACTGAAGGGACCTTTTGTGCCTCTCATGCCATTTAAATCTAAGCTTAGGAGGGCCGATGATTGAACATTTGATGCTTTTTTACTTAATTAGGAGGGCATGTCATTGATATGCAATGATATACTTACGTAGTCGGACCTATGGTTGAACATGAGATTCTACACTTAGGTGGACCAAGTTATGTAACTTCCCCTATTTGGTGGGTATTAGTTTTGAATTATCCCTGTGTTTTTATTTGAATAAATCTTCACATATCCGTTTATGTCGAGTAAATAAGCATCAACAATTTTAGGGCATCACAGAGATCGATTTGACTACTAAATTCAACCAAACCGTTTGAACTGTATAATCGAAACTCACCTAATGTGTTAAGCTAATTTAGTCTGGTTTGATTCTTGGTTTTTAAGCTTTTCAAAGCATCCATCTTCGGGTAAGAAACTAATTTTTTTGTTTTTTTTTTTTGGTAAAAAATTATTTTATAAATGAAGAGCAACATACAAGGATTGGGATGAGGTATCCAATTAAAGGACAATTAAAATACATTTAAGTTTCTCCATTCATTCTTAAAAGATCATCAAGAGAAAAATCTAGGAACAAACCATTGAATATAGCCCAAAATGTGGCTAGGACTTAGCTCTTATCTAAAGGAAGACCTCTATCTCTAAAAATTCTATTATCTTTTTCCATCAAATGGACCGAAGAATGGCCAAGAAATAAATATTCCAAATAATTTTTAGGTGACCTGCAGTATCGAAACCATTGATTCTTGTTTGATGGAATTCTCCAATTTTTAGAGGCTAACTTACGGTGGAGAAATATATGCTCATTATTTAATTTTTTATATTTTATTTTTTATCAATTATAAAATCGTCACCAATTTAAATTTGTTTTTTTAAATTGATTAGGGTTGAAAACAATCCGTTGAAAAATACTGTTTGCGCCTTGGTTTGCTTTATAGTTATAGGCTATTCAAAAGCGGACCAAATTGCAAAAAACTCGGACCACAATATTTGGATTGCTAGCTTTACCATAATGCTATGTTTGGTTTGATTGCAATATGGGCCAATGTGCAACTTTGAATAGAATCAACATGGGATAAGGATTTTGGTATTTGAAACAAAGATGTACAACAGGTGTTTGCAGATGTTCTTCACAGATAAAGGAGACCAAACATTGTTGGTTCAAGCATCTACAAGCTAATCAACTCAACTGACAAGGTGTTTGAGCCTATCTGATTAATTTTTCCCTTTTTAAAAAAAGGAGCAATAGTTTTGAGTTGGGAGTTGGGACCATAGTGTAAAAATGCGATAACGGTTGCGATTGCGGTAACGGAACGCTGATGCGGTAACGAGAGTGATGCGGTTATCATAACGTCTAAATACCGGTCAAAACCATAAGAAATCTCTTAATGCGGCCCCAAATGCGGTTTTTTCACGCCTTTACAACGGGAAATATCGGTTCGTTTGTTTTGAAAACCTTTACAACGCGGCCGATGCGATGCGATGCGGCCTTGTTTTTATTATATGGTTGGGACCTACTATTTCAAAACCAATTTTTATATATTGATGATGATTTTGTACTCGAGACTTAAAAAAGCTCTTTTTTTCCACTTATAGTTGATGAAATCTTTCTTGATTTTTTTGTGGTATTTTATTAAATATATTTTTAACAAAAGACAAAGCTAAATACTTGATCCATTCGGTAAAAAACTAGGCCCGTCTAACTAGGCCTAATCTTAATAGGTCAATTGAGCTTTGGACTAAGAAAACTATGTAAGAAGTCGTGGGAGGAAAAGTGACTTGAATGGATGGTCTCGGAGCAAATAAGTATATGTGGAATTAATTTTGTAGGATGTAATGTAAACAACTCATGCATTTTGTGTTGTTTGACGTAGCCTGTTTCACATTTTGGGATCTAGGCTTTGACATTGTTGTTTAGCAAAAATCATGTATTAGTTGGACAGCCTGACCCTTTTTTTTTCTTATTCCTCCTTTTGTATATGGGTGACACCGTCTTGTGTAATTCTCATAGAACTCATTATTACTTGTAAAAGGTTTGCCATATTTATTTGAATCTAAATGCAAAGCTTTCTGGAAACAATCTAATTGTACTTTGTTCATGCAGACTCCTTTTCACCAATCTTGGTGGTGAACGACGATTTGCGTCTATTGTGGCAAAGAGACTAGAATCACTTGGAGCACTGACACAAGGGGACCGAAGGTATCTTTAATTCTTGTTCTCTAGTCTCAATGAAGCCGAGGTTCTTTATTCACTTGCTTCATCTTGCAGGGCAGGACCTTCTTTAAGTGCATATAATTATGACAGTGCTTATGGGAAAAAGGCGTTGATGGTGATGTATCGAGGAATCTTGGAGCAGGTTCTTGTTGTTTCATTTGTTTGTCAATGTAGACATGCTTTAGTATAGTTTGTATCTTGTCGTATACCTTATTACTTTTTTCCACCTCCCTTTCTGGATGACAGGATTCCCTCCCTGTTGTGCCGCCTGGGTGTTCAACTGAAAATCCAGAGTCAATCAAAGATTTTATATCTAAGGCAAAAGCTGCTTTGGTGTCTGTTGGCATTGTTAGGGATTCAGGTGATAATTGTCAACATTTTTGTTCCTTATGTTTTCCCAACATTGAGGCATGCTTTTCGTTATAGTTAGGGAGACATAAGGTGTCTTGAACTGACTGTGTACTTGTTTGAATCTTTTGTTGGGGTATTGTTTAATGCTTAAACAGCTCCTTGGAAGCTACTGTGCGAAAATTGCTCTTAGGGTTAGCTATTGAGGCTAGGTTAAGTAGACTAGACAGTGGCATATGAGTGAACATTGAGGCAACATATCTTCTTGCCTAGATTATTGCTGTTGCAGTTTAAAATTGAATGTTTTAATCAATTTCATAAGAACTTACCTTTCGACAACACGGGCATACACCATCACTCAATTGTTGAATGCAAGGTTTTGGATATTGACTAAAGTTGAGGATTCTTGTGGGATTCAAAATAATGTGAATCACAAATAGATTTCCAAATATGGAAATGAGACACTTGTGGTGAACTGACCCAATATCATCTCGGCGTTTGTGATTTCTTCATCTTTTGGCTTTTATAAAATTCTTTGCTCGTAGTCTATACACAACATGACGTCCATTATCGAATCACCACCTTGATAATGTCAAAAAGCTCTTTAGGCAGGCCATTAGGTTTGCGCCTCCTTTGTGTGGATCCGTTAACCTTAATTTTGTGGGAAATGGAGTGCAATCTTCATTTAGGAATGTTTTTGAGGCTTGAGCTTAGTATTCTATTTAACCTATTTTTCAATGTACGCCTTTCTATTCTATTTTACATGTATGGACAATTCATTTTACCATAGGCTTCATCTGCTGGGTAAGATTCAGTATTCTCACTTGTACATTTTGGGCTAACCGTTGCCTGCACTGTCAGCCAAAAGCATTGATATGACCAATTATACTTTATGAATTCCTTTGTTTCTTCTTAGTGATACATTGATCCTAACTATTTTACCTAGGCGATACATTGATCCTAACTCTGAAAGATCTATTACTTCAATTTGGAAGTAGTATAATTGTTTAAATTGTGTCTTAGAGATGAAGGACATGTTATCCTAATTGTATTTGTTTGGCTACATTTCACTTCTAAAGGTAGTGTAAAGGAATCTGGAAAGTTTTCTGGACGCATAATTGACTCAGACATGCATGATGTTGGTCGTTTTCTTAACCGGTTGTTGGGGTTGCCTCCTGATATCCAGAATAGGTGCTGGCTTTTTCTCTTGATGATTATCTGAGCTGTACATTTATAATCTCGGTACATATGGGTTTTGATGGGTAAATATTCTGAATGCAGGCTTTTTGAGTTATTTATCAGCATTCTTGATGTAATTATCCAAAATGCTCGAACTGAAGGGAATCTTGACTCGGGGATTGTTGACATCAAAGCTAATATTATTGAGTTGCAAGGAAAACCAAAGGTTCGTCATATTTCATGTGTTATGATTACCTTGGAATTTATTTGTGCTAACTTCCTCTTTCAGACAGTGCATGTCGATCAAATGTCTGGTGCACCAACTGTCCTATTCACATTCACTCTTGATCGTGGGGTCACATGGGAGGTAATTGCATTTGAACATATTGATGTTGATTATGTTTGTCTGACATCTTTTGATCTAATATTGCTTATCATTTGCAGTTTGCTTCTAACTTGCTTAATGAGAAGCAAAAGGGAAGTCTTGGCTCAGCAAATGACGGTTTCTATGAATCTAAGCGCGAATGGCTTGGAAGACGACACTTCCTTCTGGCTTTTGAAGGGTATGCATTTTAATCTAACCAAATGACATTGTAACACTTAGCATTTATAGGGTATGCACATGAAGTGATTTAATCAAGCATGTTTTTGAACCTTAAATAGGCGCTTATTCTTTTGCATGAAGAGGTGAATGTATTGTGTATGGTAAGAAGTAATGAACAAGGGTTGGGAAGACACAAGGAAAAAGGAGAAATTTTTGTGAAGACTTCGAAGATAACTGGCCATAATGCATGTTTTGTGAAAGAATGAACTAGTTATTATGAAATTGAGAAGATCTTTTGATTTAAGGTAGTCTTACAAACGACATCTTTACTAGCTTCTTCAAAACATAAATCTTGCCAATAACAAAACCTTAGTAGCCCAAGAGGGAGTTATTAGTGGCCTAGAGCACAAGATATGACATTTGGCGATGGTACTAACTTTTTTCGTGATTTCTATCTGGTGTTGAGGATGTAGGTTTGTAGGAGTAAGTGACATTGATAATTGATAAGTGATTAGAAAAGAATTCAAATTCGTTGGATTGTTTTTGATTGAAATTAGAAGGATTCTTTTGCTTCTAGGGTAAAAGCGAACGAGTAGATACATGTTGACTGTTCGTATTAAATTAATCGCAAGTGTAAATAAAATGTGTTTAAGGATTTGTAGCTCTTTGGTTTTGGATTATAATGGACTATAGTAAAGTGACTTATTATATCATCTGCACGTATTATTTATGTGAAGTGGCACATCATATTTGCAAACAACTCTTCATGCAAAGGAAATATTTTTCGAAGATATAAAAAGAAAAACATATCACCAAGACTTATTGTCAAGTATATACTTGCTCACACTAAACAAATCTTAGATGAAATAACCATCCTAACCCACTCGTTTTATTGTTTGTAACAATCCTCTCCAAACCTTATGTTCACAAGAAGGCTCTCACGAACCTTTGTCTTTCAGATTAGACCATTTGTCAAAAAATCACATTAAACAAGACTTGACAATTAAAAAACTAATAACTCTCGATGCAGACCTTGGAGCTCTACTAGTTACAATTATTACTACTACTGGTTACAATTTACTACTAGTTTTTAAATGAGGTTTTTATACATATATATTTTGTTTTTTTTTTTTTGCTTTTCTTAATTTAGGCCTTACATTTTTAATTTAGTAATCTTTTATATCACATTTCGTTTCTACGTTTTCAAAACTTTAAATTAAAGTTTCTCGTTTTCATTTCTTGTATTGATATGATTTTTGTTTCGTGTAGCATTGAATTTGACATTCTCATTCACACCATATTTTCTCTTACTAATCTCTAATTCTCTTTCTCTCTCTCTCTATTGACTCTCTCTAGTTACCTACTTAATATGCAAATAAATTATAAGAACATAAATCTTAATGAGTTGTTAGAAATGTTTAAATTTTTAAATGGTATGGTTATCTTAACAACCGATATTTGGTGTAGTATTTCCCATAGTGAACCTTATATATGTGTAACAACACATTTGATGGACCATAATTGGTTTATTCAAAAAAGAATTATCGTCTTCGAAATAATGCCACAAAAACATAATAGTCATATTCATAACATAAATTAAAGGTTATTAGGCATATGTAGAGAATCAAACTTGCTAGTTGCTAGATAAGATTTTCCCTTATTTCGTAAATAATGCGTTGGTAAATATTAAATGTGTGGAACCTACGTTTGCCACTTGTCTGAACTGGTTCTGCATTCAGCAAGATTTTTTTATGTAACTTGTTGATTATTGTGCTTAATTAACTCTTTTGCATGCTTTCATATGCCAGTTCTGCCTCTGGCTTGTTTAAGATAGTCCGTCCCGCTAACGGGGAAGCAATAAGGTAACTAGTAATACTCGCGATGCCCTTTTGATCTATCTTACTTTTGTAAATATGCACCAATGACAACTGCTTTGTCCTTCTAGGGAAATGCCTTTGAGTGAACTTAAAGCCAAGTATAGAAAGATTTCATCTCTGGAGAAGGCTCATAGTGGATGGGAAGATGAATATGAAGTTTCATCTAAACAGGTGAAGTGTATCTTGTCTATGGTCTTCCTTATTTCTTATGGTGTTTAAAATGTGATACATATAGTTAGACCAATTTATAGAGCTCATCAACCTTGAAAATGTTTCGAAAAAATTGTGCGGGTTACTTTGCAATATGTAATTTTAGTCTTTGATAAAGTGGAATTTGCATGTGGGAACCATAGTGGAGTCTAAGTTGGGAAGGAATTGGGATCTTTTTCTGATTTTCAGCTAACTGGCAGTATTATGTTTTCATAGATTTTATCTTTTAAGAGCCTTGGTTTCTTAATAAAGATTTTTTTTTCTTGAAGTTACTGTGAGGAATAGGATTACAGGTTCAAAAATTTATGCTCCTCTCAGGTGTAATCACGCGTAGAATATGTAGGTGAGTGGATTTGTGGTTGTAGGTGCCTAATATCTAATCTTGGTAAACTCATAAACCTTTGAAATGCTATGTTGTGGTTCAGACTGTATACTCCATGTTTTGTTTGATTGATGTTTTAGAGAGACATGTTGACTTGAAGGGGGACGTGAATTTGAAGTGGACTGTGGAGTTCTCTTATGAATTTTTTCGAAGTTCTCTTGACTTTGACATCGATGGGCTTATAATTTCGAATCAAGAGATCTAGGGAGTTAAGAGTTGAGATTAGAGACTATTGGAGATTTCGCGCATTGTTAAGGTTTTATTGATAGAAGCTTAGGTGTGGAGTGGTGTTGTTTTATGGTGTTGGTGAAAAATTGACCAAGCTTGAAACTACTGAAACTACATTTAAAGCCCTGGTGTGGGGTCTTGAAGTCACACATGAGGATATAAGCTTGTAGGGTTGAATCTTCTTCTGATATTAGTTATTACTTTCTTTATTGAATGTTCTTCCCAAATTTCACCTAGAAATTTGTCTATGTGTAGCCTTTAAACTTGGTGACTCTAAGTTCATTAGAAAAAGTGATATATCCATAGTGCGAAAATAGGGTTACAATTGCGGTAACAATGATTCAAAATGAGGATCAGTTTTCGTAGTGTCACCCTAAAACAAATTGTTTTACACTTTAACAAAACAAGTACTATGGGTTTTCATCGTTTTAATAAATTGGAATACAATTATAACTCGACCGTTATGATATGTCACAACCTTGTTTTTACTTTCTTTTTTTTTTCTTTTGCGCAAATGTTATTCTTGAAAATAATTTGATTCTAGGGGAACTCTACATTGTACACTTCCAACTCTCGACTTATTTACATGATATAGTTTATTTTTAAATCCATATGGTAACTCCAAGGCTTGTACAATTAGAGCCACGTGACCAGTTATGCTAAAAAACATTCATTGTCGTTGATAATCGTGGTTACAAAACTTAGCCCGTCTCTTTTAGATAATTTGTAGTTGTAGGCATTGGATCGTCATTGGTCTAATATGCCAAAACAAATCAAGTGACTGTTAACAAACAATTAAAATTAGTCCAATTTCATATTATTTTGTTTCTTGAGCTTAAGTCAAGAGCTTTTTGTTAAATGTAGAATTTCTCTTGAATTTTATATTATTTTGTTTCTTGAGTTTACCATAGCAACAATGCTTATGTTTTGAATCAAACCAATACGGGGTTGGCTACATGAACCACAACAATCTACATGAGAGATCGTTTACCCAAGGATGGATGAACTTTTATACATTTTCATTTCCATTTGATGTTTCCATATAGAATATATATGTAGATTAAGAAAAGTTGAATCTTTAAGATGAGAGTAAAATATTATTTTATTGAATAATAATATTTCTAGATAAAATGTAAGGATCATAAGCATTTAAAAAATATCAAGATAGAGTTAGTGAAAAATACGAAGACCATAAACATTGAAAAAATGTTTGAATTAAGTTAGTGGAAAGCATGTGAGGACCATAAGTATTATGAACATGTTAAATTAAGTTGATGGACAATATACGGGGTCCATAAGCTTTAACAAATGTTAAAATTAAAATGGTCATGGCTAATCATGTCCAATAAATTGATATAAAGAAAAATATTTTTGTGGGAACATCAATTAAAACTACTATAAATGGCAAAGGGAATCATTAAAAGGGAACGGAGGGGGTAATTAATAAATCACAGCAATAGATAATGTTTGCGCCTTTTCTTCTAGTACATGTCTTGTTTAATTGACTAGGATAGTGGAACCATGTTTATTTTAAGGAAAGATAGTCAAAAACTACCTATTATAAATTGGCTACACTAAATTTTTTTGGTCAAAATTCGATTTTTTTTTGCCGAAAACTATTAACTCAAAAGTAATTTTTTTTGTCAAAAACTACGTGAAAAATATTTTTTTTTATTTGTTGAACATAACAAACTAATGGAGTTTGTTTAAATAAAAATTGAAAAGAGGGGAGTGATTTGGGTGGGTATATTTGAACCAAAAGCTGTGGTTTCTTTTGGTGTTTTTTGATGCAAATTAAAAGATCGTGCTTTTGCATACCCATACTAATGGAAAGCTAGATATCTTAGTAGTGATTGACGAAGATATTAGGTTTTAAAGGCAGTTTCTTACAAAAACTATGTGTTCTAGGTAGCGAAAGACGATTTTTGTAGTTAATTTTTAACAAAAATTGCTCTAGGTAATTTTTCACAAAGACATTTTTTCATAGAGTTGTTTGTGTAATTTTTCCTTTTTTAAAACCGTTTTGTGGAATAGGGTGGTTGCTCTTAATGGTGGTTTCACTATTTGCCCATATTTATTATTTCTTATGGAGTATCTTAGGGGCTTTTGCATGTTATGAGCTGGTGGAAGAAAAGAACTTTTTAGTAGGCTGCCTGTCTTTAATGAATGACTATCTGTATGTTTTGGGCAGAGAACCTGCTTGGAAATCTTTGGATAGAGTGCTTTCTCTTCCTATAATAGAGTAAATGAGATTGGGGATAAGATTGCCTTTAAATAATCGTATTATGATGCAGCTTGTAACGGATGTGTGCATGTTTTATTTTCCTTAGTATGTTTGCTTTATCTTTGCCTTGATTTATTTCGGTGCCAATTTTGAGTTTACTATTGGACAGAAGTTACTGAGCAAGAGCATACAACTGGAGGACATTTTTTGCTGCCGGCTTTAATGGTGTTCCTAGCAATAATAACATCAAAATTATAACTCCTCAATTTTTTCTGTAACAAAATGGCCCTGTTTAACTTATTAAATGGAATTGCTAGTTGCCAGTGCTAGTTGCTTGCTTTGTTAATGTTCTGTTTATCTGCCTGCAGCACCTGTTTGTTTGGGGAAGGGAGTTGTTTAAAATGCACATAGTTATTGTTGTGATCAGAGCTGATGAATGGTTAGGCTGATGCAAGTTCCTGTTTTGCATTTTATTACTTTTGCAGTGTATGCATGGCCCTAATTGTAAGGTTGGCAGCTATTGTACTGTGGGGAAAAGACTGCAGGAAGTAAACGTGTTGGGTGGCCTGATCCTTCCCATTTGGAATGCAATTGAAAAAGTTCTATCCAAACAGGTACCTTGGTATCATCTTGCATTCTTCAACTTCCGTCTCCTTTTTATGGCCGATGAAATTTTATTGTTATTAGTGTATTCTCTATTGCAGTAACTTGATTGAAAATAGTTGTGAGAAAGCACCAATACAGTTTTAAACAAGTTGATGATTTGGGGCCACGTGGGGGTTCAATCTAAACTCTTGTCTATATAGAAATTATATCTATGTCTAAAAAATCGACGATAACGGTATTGCTCATCTAGTATCTCACTTTCGCCTCTCTTATGGTTGTGTTGTGGAATAGAAAATAGATGGGAACAGGGAGGAGCTTTTGGATAATTGAGACTGATTGCATCATCTTTTATAATATTTTCTCCCTCTAGTAATCAAATCAAACTTCCTTTACATTCCTTGTTAGATGTTAGATCTGATGCATAGTATACTATCACCATCTGGTATTTGGCGCTTTTGGCTTAATGGTATCCTACTATCCTTGAGCCAATTCTGATTGACATTCACTCAATGGTTGAAAGTGAATCCTTGTTAATCTGTTATTCTGTCTCTAGATTTCACTTTGAAATAGCTGGATTATTTTTTAGCAAACTTAATAAGTTACGATCCTATGTGGTAGAGAAAGGAAAAGGAATCAAGAAAATGAAAGTCAAGGTATGACATTAGACTTCCCATAAAACAATTTTGGTTTTGATTGGCAACAACCAAAATTCAAAACCCCTGCTATCACTCATTCGACATGACCTACACTCTTATCTCTAATAGAATAACTGATCTCCTTGAAGATACATCGTGGCGTCCCACTCCCACCACAACCAAAAACCACCCTTTTAGAGTGGTTTCTTTTAAAAGTTTTTTTAAGCATGCATGAAACTGTAAATCTGAGTATGTTTCTTCAATTTTGCCAAATAAAATAGTGATTAGTCATTTCTGTGGTGCTTCTTATATGTCTAAAGTAATTTATAATGTTTGGAATCTAGAATTAATTATAAACAACATTTTTGTTGGTATGAGGGTAACATTGTGTACATCAAACCCTCCAAACCACGCTTGAGCAGGAGCCACTTGACAGTAAGGTAATTGGCATATTATTGTTTCTCAGGGACTTTGGTTTTCTTGATGTGATGATGCTAGGGTTCAAAGTGTGAAGATGGGTGATGGTAGGATGGTGGAGCTTGAATCTGGTGAATGTTAGAAATTGATGCACATTGGTACTTGGTATGTCGTTGAGCGTGAAATCTTGGTGGGGTGTTGGCCGGTGTGGTTGGGTTCACATTGTGGAAAATGGTTTGTCAGATGGTGGTGATTATGTTGAAGAGGAGTTTAGGAGTTTTGTGTTATGCTTGTGAGAGGGAGATAACGAATCAAAATAGAGTTCTTCGGGATGTATGACACTGATGATTGAGAAAAGAGATTCAAAAAGTATCTACTACAATTATCCAAGGGAATTAGTTCCTTTCCCTTTATTTGAATGCCTATGCTGAACGCCCCTCTTGATCGGACTTGCAAATGTCGTTAGACAAAGAGGCGGATACATCCAATCCCTAAATACTATTGAGTATTATAAGGAAAGTTGAATCCACATGCAGGAAAGGGTTTCTTTACACAATCTTAGATTCTTAGTGACCAAATGTTTTTAGGGGTTTTTGATTGATAAATAGTCACATCAAAATATTAGTAAATGATTGATCCATCAATATTAAGGACTAGGATTTGGGGAAACACATTTACATTCAAGAGGGCTATAACTATTGATTAATGTTACCAAGCAAAGTCTATCTCGGAACTATTGTGGTAAATCAAGGTCAAATGGATGCTTCCGTTTCTACGTTTGTTACGGCATCACTTAGTTAATAACAGGGGTTGAGAATATTAAGCTTCTAGGCCCATAATGACAACCACTGCTATCAACATAATTCAAACAAGATTATGATTAGTAGTAATACTTAAGATGTATACTAGTGTGCAAGTGATCCTTCAAATGACCCTCTATGGTAATAAAGAAAATTCAATGCTCTTTCGTTTTGAAACTATTCAATCATCAATCTAGAATTTCACAACAAGCATTCATACTTATATAACCATGAACTGTGATTAGATTGGATAGGCACTCATTCTTGGGATAACCTAATCTCCCTCCATTGACCAACCTTATTAATAATGGTCAATTGAGTTCCAACACACCTTCCTTGGACTATATAAGCAATAATACATGCTTAATAAACACTCGTCGCATTCTAATAATGCTCATAGCCAATAGGCCATTAAGCCTCAAACTCTAGAACTAGAGTAAACGGATAAATGTTATTAATATTTATTACTCTAATTAAGCAAGATTAAACCAATTATATAAAAATTAAGGTAATTTCTTAATATTAAAAACTCTAATCATCTAATTAAGAAAACCAATTTGATAAAATGAAGATAAACTAATAAGTAACATGACTAAAATACTACTCCTATTACAAAATGACAACACGATTATGAACAAAGTAAAGATTAAAGAAGGAAGAGTTTACTACTTGAAGAATAGATGAACTTCAACTTGAATGAAACTCTACATGCTTGCAATAATGTTCACCCAAATTCAAGATTTTTGCAAATAGATTGCAAGTTAAAAGAACAAAATAACGATTAATATACAACCAAATTACAAATGAAGGTTACAAACTGAAGGATTATTTAAACTAGAGTTTTTGAACTCTCTACAAAGTACAACCTCTCTCTACTTTCTCTAAAATTTTACTAATAAAGTTCTGCTTTGTCTAACAATGTAGGAATTTATGTAGAGTGCTTAGGATGAGTATATAATACGCTGACAAGATGCTTTTCCACGCAATAATAAAATTGTTGCGTTCAAGGTTAAATTGACCTTGTGTGAGAGGAAAACGTGGCAAAGATGTGCTCCACCTTTTTGAGAAAATG
The DNA here is from genome assembly GCA_019425755.1 of Amaranthus cruentus. Lineage (NCBI taxonomy): Eukaryota > Viridiplantae > Streptophyta > Magnoliopsida > Caryophyllales > Amaranthaceae > Amaranthus > Amaranthus cruentus. The sequence goes on from CM033466.1 coordinate 7,764,483, forward strand.
TGGCTTCTGTAGAGTGTCCTATTTATTGTGGCTTCTGTATAGTTGGAACTAAGTTTTATTGAGGAAGTCCCTTGTTCTGATTTTCTAGATACGATGTCTTGAACTTTATAATTTAAAACAAAATGATTCCGAGGTTGGAATTGTTTACTTTCTGCGTACATGTTAATATAAATTGCAAGTAGTAGTTCTGTTTTTTACTTTACTTTTGTAACTTATTATTATTACCTAAGACAAAAACCATCTTGTTTCTTGAGAATAGCAGGCAGGGAAAAAGTATGTGTATTTGTCTTAGCTGTCAACTTGTTGGCCCTCTGAGTTGAGTAAAAACTAAATAAGCCCATGGATATAGGAAGTTCATCTCATGCATATGCTTAAATTTTGACATTTAGCTATCTTGGTTACCATTTGGATAAAAACGACAATATTCTATTCACTGATTCCATTGCTCTCGAACTCCCTGCTAGTGGTGGAACCAAATACGAAATTTATGTTAAATTTTTCTATTTGTAAGAGCAACGAGAAGCTTATTTAGTAATGTCATGAGCCTTGATTTCGGTTTTGTCATATTTGAGATGTAATTCTAAATAATGAACATAAAATCCTGCCATTCTTGGATTAATTTAATATATGTCCACACTGGAAATTAGAAACTTCTATTATTTTATATGTAATTTATGGTGGCTATAATAACAAAAGGCATGTCTGACTCAAATCTCTATCACTCTTCATTTCATCTAAAAGCACCGTTAATTGTAAAAACCAATCAACAGGCACGTCAGAGTCATCGGCGGATTCGTGTTGTCCGTGTAGAGACAGATAGCCAACGAATTGTGGGGCTCTTGATTCCAAATGCTGCTGTTGAAGCTGTTCTTCAAGGTAATTATGTCACTTTCCCCATTTCAATCAATACCCCTTTTCCCTGCTGTTTGAGCAATTAGATCATGAAATCATCACCTCTGGACTGACATTTCTTTCTGTATTTTAAGACGGGGTGGGGAGAACTTCTAAGATATGGTAGACAACCTATATTTATTGAGGTGGTAGACAACCATTTGTTTGTTGGTAGACAACCTATATTTATTGAGGTGGAAAAACCGGGATTTTTTTCTGAGATTTTTTTTTCAAAAAAAAGAAGTGATTTGGGAATTGAGGTGGAAAATTTTAGCTGTGCTTGTTACTTGGAAAGTAAGGTTTGAGTGAGGTGTATGGAAGGAAGGGATATCTAGCAGTTCATTCTAAGAATGCTTATTTGGTTGTTGATTGAGTTATGGGTTTGGAGTTGAGTATTTCTTAGGTTTTTGTCATGAGCTTAGCTAGAATGCCAATTCAGGTTCATTTTATATGGGAGTAAGGTCTGGTACACGTTCAATCAATTTGACCGGAATTGGACTGCCCTGGCTCTGATTTCTCTTTTCCTGCCTCTCATCATCAAATTTCTCTCTTATCTCTGGTTTTCTTTGATTTACTCGTCTCATTAGGGACGGGGAGCACTGAGATGTGAGATGTTTGCTATTGTTATTTCCTCTACATTTCCATTTACTTGCTAGGTTTTATGCTATCCATAAGTGTTTTGATTTGATCTATGAGGTGTAAATTTGGTAATAAATCAGCTGGCATTTCATGTTTGGGTCACCAAATGAAGTCTCCAGCAGAATAATGCAACCACAATTTGATTACGTCAATCATATTGTGGCTGATAGTGCGGGGAGTTGGTGTTGTGTCCATCAAGGCTTCGTACTTGTTGCTGTGACAAACTCTTAAACTAATTGTGAATTTGTATTTAAAATCTTCCTGATTCACTGCAGATCTGGTTTGGGTTCAAGAGCTCGAAGACTAGTGCATATCTGGCTAGTCATTTTGCTCCTTGTGATAAGATCAAAGTGCCTGTCAGTACAACCTTTTGAACACAAAAAAATGCGCATCCTTCTGATTGATGGGCCGATGGCATTGAGATGGTGCAGGGAATGTATATATCTAAGCCAATTTTGAGCACAAACTGTCACCATTTTTCAGCCCATGAAGTGGGCTGTCTCATCATTGTAATGATTCATTGTAATTATAGAGCACAGGATACTAGCCTCACTGATGAATTAGGCTCAGTTGTTTAGCTGCTAATTACAAATAGTTATGATATTTATGAGAATGTAGGATTGTTCTGAGCGCAATTCCACTCTGTGCAACATTGTGTTATCATGTCTTGATCCATTTTATACACGGTTCAAAACTTCTTACCCTCACTTGGATGAAGCAACGGTACAGCAGACTTCATGGATGTCAGTTTTATACTAAGGTTTGTTCCGAGTAAATGAGGTTAATTTTGACTCGTTCAATGGGATATTAACACACTGATGGTATGAGTTCACGCTTACAAGAGTTAGGATGCTGCTGATTGTCTTTTAATCAAATATGAAATAACTGTTTCGTCTGATGTTGAAAAGCTCAAAAAGGTTGATATGTACTTAGCTGAAATGAAATGTGCTATTGAACTGAGTGCCAATTGATATATCTTATTTGCATTATTGAATGAAATCGTGGTCACATTTATTTGAAAAGTAAAGAAGGCAATACATCTACTTGTATTAAGACTACTTTTTCTACTTTGCATCCTTCTTTGGGGATTCTTCACTTTTCTATGAAAGTGTGTTTGAATCAAAGGAAGTAGAGGGAAAGGAAGGGGAGAGATTTGGAGGGACGAGGAAGGAAGAATTAGAAGGGTAAGAATTTGGAGGGATTAGATGAATGATTTCTGTTAGCAACATGCATGCTGTCAAGCCGAGCAATTGCATCTTAATGGCTTTTTCCTCTTTCAACAAATTTAATTAACATGTATTAATTATCTTCATAAATACATTTTATCCTTCATTTATTTAATTTCTATTATTTTAACCAATTGATGTGCCTAATATTATAATTAACCTTGTATAATTGTGAAAGAATAAAAATAAAATCATTAAACTTATGCATCTAACGCGTACTTGCCAAATGCGTTATGATTAGCACTAGGCACTAGGTGCCAGATGAATAGGTTTATCCTTTTTTCCTCTCAAATCAAATTTGATTAACATATTAATTATCTTCATAAATACTTTCCATCCTTCATTTATTTCATTTCTATTATTTTAACCAATATCTTCATAAATAATATAATTAATTTTGTATAATTGTGAAAGAAAAAAACTAATATCATTGAACTTATGCATTTGAAGCATAGGTTAGATAAATCCTTGCTAAATTTCTTGTATATTAGTCTCTTAAACTTGATTCGATTTGAAATTAATCCAAAATGTGATCGGTAATTAGTGGGTTATAATCAGGAAATTTTTACTCATTATCCAAAAATGACTCGATCTTTTTGACCCGTTGTAGCTTCACGTCATCATTTTTAGTAGGAATTCATTATATTTCTTGTCTATTTTTACATTTTGAGTCAATATTTCTTTATTGTAGATTTAAAATAGGTATGTTGGTCTTTTTATAAGAAAATGTGGTCTTTAAAATACATATGTATAAAAAAATTAATAATAAAATTAATACTATTTTTTAAAATCTTTGACCCATCGGGTCAACCTGAATCCAACTTGAAAAAGACCGACCAATTGACTATTCTTACAGGTCTGCTTGTATATATTTTACTCTTTGAATTGTACCTTTAGTATCTTATTATTATCCTTATACGACAAACAAACTCAACGGTTGGAAAATTATTTTAAATTCCAAGTAAAAAAACTATATAATGTGTAGATTGTTTGTATTTACATGAGGTAAAAGTGTATGGATCTAGTTGATAACTTTCATTTAGAGAGTAAAATTACGTGATTTAAGTGGAAATCAAAAGAATAATAATATTGGTGCACACTATTAGTATTGATCAAATGTACACAAAACTTACTCCATGATTTGGTATAAGCATCCCTTAAATAAAAACTACTATTAAAAATGCAATCTTGTTTTCCTAATAGATTTAATTTACTTGATATTATCATCATACAATACTATAAAAGTCTTGAAAAATTTCAAGTGTCATCACTTAAAGAGGCATGAAAATATTTATCAAATTTAGAATTTAATATTTTTGTTTAAGTTTGAAACTAAATTAGGTAAAGTATTTGTATGATATACTATAGCAATTGTATTTTGTTAACTTAGAATTTAATATGTTCAATTGAATGAAAAAAGAGTTATGTATCAGGTAAATAATTAAAATAAACATCAGTAAATCATACAATCATACAATACTATAGAAGTCTTGGAAAATTCCAAGTGTCATCATTTAAAGAAGCATGAAAATACAATACTATAGAAGTCTTGGAAAATTCCAAGTGTCATCATTTAAAGAGGCATGAAAATATTTATCAAATTTAGAATCTAATCTTTTTGTTTAAGTTTGAAACTAAATTAGGTAAAGTATTTGTATGATATACTATAGCAATTGTATTTTATTAACTTAGAATTTAATATGTTCAATTGAATGAAAAAAAAAAGTTATGTATCAGGTAAATAATTAAAATAAACATCATGAATTTGGTAAATTTAAGACTGATACTATACAGTACTTACATTATTATTTGAGATTGTTTTTATATATAGCTTAGCATTGCATTCCACGAGTTTCTATACCGGTAGATAATTGTCTAAATCATAACTTAGCTTATGATAACTTTGTTATCATGTAAATATAGTGCAAAAGTTAGATAGTAGCTATTATGCAAAAATTCACAATGACCTTGTAAACTAAAGAAACCAAGAATGGTGCATTACAAAATAATAAAATAGGATGTTATAAGAGTCAATCAAGTCGGTAAAAATTAAAAATGGTGTATATATTCAACCTTTCAGGGTACATACTGTAGAGACATTTTGATAAATATTTATAATTTTGAAATGTAATACATATTTAGTATCTAAAATACATGACTTTAGCAATATTTTCATATTTTAAAAATAAAATTGAAATTCAAAAAACATATATACCATTTTAAATAACGAAAAATTACCTAGAATAATCAAATTATTCACGATTTTTCTACAATAATCCCACCTGTTGATTAACCATGAATAATCCCAACTTTGAGGGGCATTTTCCTAGAGTAAACTCGGTGATCGAATGACTTGCTATAGCAAGTTTTATTTTTTTTTAAAAAAGATAAATTAAAATAAAATGTCGAAAAAAATGTTAAAAAAATGTTCATAAAAAATTTATGATTTTTTTATTATTTAGAATTTTTTGTGTTTAATTTTAAATTAATATTCAATTTATTTTTTTAGTGAATTACCTACTATAACAGGTCATCGGGTTACCTAAGTTTACTCTAGGAAAATACCTATTATAGTAGGAAAATAACTACTCTAATAGGTGGGATTATTGTAGGAAATCATAAATAGTTTGGATTATTCTAAATAATTTTTCCTTTATATAATATATGTACCCTTTAAAAAGAATCTTATACTAAAGATAGTTTTTACAATTTTCATCAAATTAATGATTTTCCAATCTTATGTTTCCTACAATCTAGTTATCACATGATAATACTTCTAAATAATGATGATAAAAATAAAATTCACTATATTTATTTAATATTTTGCTTTTTTCGTTACATATTGTTTAAGAATAATAATGATATAGCAACTTGCGGACATTATAAAAATAATTGAAAATATTGCTAATTTTAATGAGATAAAAAGAAAAATTAATTTATAAAACTAATTTTTTTCCAATTACAATATAACAATAAATTAAAATTCTCTAAAATAGCTAACTAGTTATTAATAAAACTTAATTGTTAAAGCACCTTCATACAAAACAAAATCTTTGTTGGACATTTACAAAAGAAAACACATCCACTAAAAATTCTCCTAGTTTTGTGTGAAAATCCTTAATCCTTGATATGACAACCTTCAATAGAAGTGAGAGAAAATAAAACAAAAATTTTTAGCCATTATGGCTTAATTTCCATACAAAGTAAAAAATAATCCTTATAATTTCATCTATATTCTCTTCTTTAACCTTTTTTTTCTTCTTTGTTTCTTCATGTATAATTTCACCTCTAACAAACATAAAATGATCATCAAATCAACCTATCCAAAAATCCCAAAATCATTTTAGAAAAATTTTATTTTTTAACAAAAAACCCATATTAAATTATTTTTCTTTTGATAAATTTGAAGAAAAAATGCCTAAGAAAAACACCCCCCATTTCTTAATGATCATTACCCTAGTTTTAATGACAAATTACATAACATTGGGTATGAATATAACAAATTCATCAATGATTGAAGAAGAAAGGCCAAGAAGATTAAAACATAAAATAAAAAAAGACATAAATAGATACATGGGAATATCAGAAAGATTAAAATTAAGATCAAAAACAAGAAAATTGATAGATGAAGAAGAAATCCCAATAGAAGAAAGACAAGAACCAATGAAAAGTATAATAGATGGAGCAGTAAAATTACCAATGTATGCAGCAGCAGAATATGAAATGGGTGAATATGTTGTTGATATTGAGGTTGGAAATCCTCCAACAAAACTTCATTTAGTTGTTGATACTGCTAGTGATCTTACTTGGGTTAAATGTAAAACACATAATTTTGGAATTCTTGATGAGAAGAATGTTCTAGATGTTGATAATTCATTGACTTATCAACCCATTTCTTGTCATCATTCTCTTTGTAAAGAAGATTTTGCCCCTCTTTCTGCTCTTGAGGATTGCCCTACTACCCATTCTCCTTGCATGTATAATTACAGGTATGGGTTGTCGTCTTTCTTCCCTTCCTAGATCTTGATCATAGTTCTTATGATGATGATTATGATGAATGTCAAAATCATCATCATTATCGTACTAAATGTATCTCGGTTAGAGGTATTCATTCGCGTTATCGAGTCGATTTTGGGTCGGGTTTTTTAGGTCAGGTTGAAATCGGGTCTTGTGTCCATATTGATTTTTACATAATTATAAATTTATTTTTAAGTAGGATCAAATCGGGTTTTGTTACAAGGTCGAGTGAAAATAGGGTCATTGGGTCTGTTTTGAACACTAAATCTCGATCATAGAAGTTATCATTTAAGTTTAGAGATGAGTTGCATAAAGGCATATAATGCGCTTATCAAAAAAGATAAAAGAGGTTGCGGTGAGTCGCTCATAGAAGTTATCATATGAGTTTGGAGATGGGTTGGATAACAGTAAATCATGCTCTTATCAAAAAAAATAAACAGGTTGTGGTTAGTGATATTGTAGTGATGTAGGTGCTTTTTTAACTTTATTTATAGTTGATCCGTAAAAGTTGATCCAAAAAAGATAACAGAGGTTGCAATTAGTCGCTCATAGAAGTTGATCCAAGTGCGCTCTAGCGTCCACACGTGAGGACGCTAGCTAGGTCCAAAAAGACGTTATAACTTTGATATTTTTATGATAATTTATTCGTCTACACCTTTTCGTTTTGAATTTTTTTGTATTGATTAGTAATTTGTGCTCTTACCGATTTTGAATGTAGTTATGGAGACGCGGGTTTATCGACATACGGAATGTTTGGCAAAGAAATGATAACACTTCCTACAACGACAGGGAAACCAGTAGTACTAGAAAATCTATTAGTAGGATGCTCAGAATCATACACAGATAAAGACAGGATGAAGAAAGCAGATGGAGTATTAGGACTTGGTATTAATCCATATTCATTCTCAGTTCATGCAGTTACTTTGCTTGGAGGCTGTTTTTCATACTGCCTGGTTGATCATCTTAGTCCACTTAACATAACAAATTATTTAATATTTGGAAATTATAGGGAGAAATCTCCTACACAAGATTATATGCGCTTTACAACCTTACAAGTGAGTGAAAGTGCACCTTATTTTTGGGTTAATGTTAAGGGAATCTCTATTGATGATAAGATGTTGGATATTGATCCTATGGTTTGGGATAGGAATATTGAAGGTGGCACTATTTTGGACTCTGGTATGTGTGCTTTTCTTTTCCTATTTTGCTTTTCTTGCTAATTGCTTATGATCTCGATCGGGTTGAGAGACTCTTTGGCTGTATCCTTTTTTATGGACCCTGAGCATAGTTTTCTATGAGCGGAATAGACTGGGTACGATGATGACGACGACAACTAAAGCAATTTGATTTTTAAATTGATTGTTCTTGTAATGATTCGATAATGTTAGGCCTGGCAAAAGCTGACAAATATGAACTTATCCTGAAATAAGTGGATTTCGCCATTTCGGTTGAGACTTTTGACCCAAATAATTACATTGATCGACCCAACCTGAGATGTCTATTAAATGGTTTAGATTTGGGTCAAAGTTTTAAACCTAAACAAACTTGTATAACACATAAAATTTAAAATCAAGGCTTTAAATTAGATATAATCAATGCTAAAAACCTCTTAAAATGAAAACAAAAAACTAACAAGTTATGTGCATGGGTCAAAATCATATCGATCTAATCTGTTGCAAATCAGGTTAAGGTTGTGATTTTCGACCAAATAAATCAAACGTATAGGGTTTGGGTCAAGGGGTTTACGACTAGTTTATACATGACATAACTCGAGCGGTCGAGCCCAACCCAGCCTAATCTATATGTGTTGTAATAGGTACTGCTGCGACTTATTGGGCGACTCCTGCATACCAAGCCATCATGGATGTGTTAATCCCAGTTCTCGAAAAGGATTATCCTAAGCTACCGGAGGGTTTAGGAGACGGAAAACTCGATTTCGAGTATTGTTTTAACTCAACAAAAACACCATTCAAACCGAAAAAGGTGCCAAGGTTAGGGATTCACTTTAGGGATGGGGCAAGATTCACACCCCTTGTTAAAAGTTACATAGTAGATGATGGACCTGGTGTTAATTGTATTGGCTTTCTTGAGGCCCCTGCAGGATTGAATATTATTGGTAATATCATGCAACAAAATTACCTTTGGGAATTTGATCTTCAACAAAATACTGTTGGGTTTGCTGCTTCTGTATGCAAATGATGTTTTTTTTATAAAAAAATCAATTGTAATTAACTTTTGTATTATGTAATTCACCAGTATATTGTACTTATTGTTTATCCTGATATGGTGCATCATCACAATACATGAATTTTTAGTTAAATGATTGATTCACTATGCCGACTGTTTTCCGACTTAACATTGTTCGGTCGCCTGTTTCCGATCAAATGGTCGCAGATTGGTCTCAAAATTTAAATTCAAAATAGGTAAATACCGGATAGGAGTATGCCAACATCTCAGTAAGGAATTATAATTCCTTCTGATTCAACATATAACCAAATATCATCATCATATCCGGTACATCCCGCTCATACGAAAATTATGATCAGGGTTTGGGAAGAGAAGAAAGACGGAAAGCCATACCCTTAAAAAAGAATGCGGTTAAAGTCCCTCGGCTAAAAAAAATCGTGAAATTACCCAGAAGCCTGCAACTTACAACACACGTTTTCCAATAATAATAATTAAAAAATAAGAATAAATAAAATTCATTAAAAAAAGTAAAAGAAAAAAAGGCATGACATGTAAAAGGCAAGAAACCATAAAACATATAACCATATATACAACACTTAAAATGGAGCATCATTGTTTACAATAATTGAAGTCACTAGCAAAAGGTTGGATATCAAAATCTAATAAATTGGAATACCGGAACAACAAAGCTTGAATCAATAGGTATCTAATTCTCGACTAGAAAACGTACTTTTCTTCGGTTACAGGATAGGCTGAGGGGAGGAGCGGGTTAGGGAGAGTAGGGCAATAAGAAATGAACAAGTTCCACCTTTGGATAGTTGTACATGCTTCAGCTGAGATAAGACCCGATTCTCAAAACTATATGTATGTATATATAGTACACGACTATTCAAGATGTCTTGCCTCCAAGAAGAGACTTAGGTAGGGATAAAGATCGCATTTCTGGCGCGGAACTGGGAAACAATATATTCAACCTGTGCATCAAAATATCAGCTCGGGATGGAATCTCGTTTAATAGGAACTTTTGGACGATAGGTTTCTTAAACCATTCCAAGACGGAATCACCTGGAGCTCTCAAAACAACTTTACTAACTTCGAATGGAGAATCAACGGAGCTCAACATTTGGGCAACTACAATCTTCAGAGTTGGTCCGGTAACAAGTTTGATCCTTCGAGGTACGACACCATAATAGAGCATGCGTTTTCTAAACCGATGAAGGGTGTGAACAACAGCAATGAGGGCAGCTCCGACTGATAAGTTTCTGACATCAAGGGACCAAGCAATATGCTGATCAAAGACTATCGCCTTTGGGAAAAGTTTATTCTCATAAGAGACTTTCCAAACACAACGTGCACGATTTATCTGCCCCATTAATACAAGATAATTGAGGAGTACGTTTACGAAATACTTAGCAGCCCCCTCTTCTAATTCATAATCGATTCCTTGAAAGAATTCCCGAACAAAAGATAAAACCGGTTGTTTTCTTTGCTCTGGACCGGTGAAGAGACCGCACATGAAGGCGTGTGCCTTATGCTTTGTACTACTAAGAATGGACATCAAATGCTTCTCACTCTGCTCATCCTGACATCTCACAAGATGAGCTAGAATTGAAGTGTACAATATAAGATCAACTTTTGCAGCCGCGTTCACGTATGTTTCAAGAAGAGGCTTGGCAGAATCATACAATCCATTTTTCATACATGACTCAAAAAGTTGTCTGATAATGAAGCTATTGGTCCTTATCCCGGATGAACTCATGAACCGTAGCCACCTCAAAGCAAGATCAATAGATCCATTATTGATATAGACCATAAGTACATCACTAGCACTAACATCGGCAGGATATCCCATGGCTTTCATTTCGAGCAGAATTTTGGCAGCTACGTCTACAAGCTTCTTACTAGCTAAAAGGGTTAAAAGTGCCGTACAAGTACTAAGACTCGGTCTTAAACCCGCATTTGTCATTGAATTATACAGTTTCATAGCGGGATCAACTTGTCCAGAGGCAGCATGCATTTCCAATAGACATGAGTAAGTCGACGGGGTAGGTAGAAATCCTGCATTCTCCATATCCTGAAATATAGACGTTGCGATTTCAAGCTTCCCCGACTTCGCATGAGATTCAACAACCATTGTGTAAAGTCCATAATTTGGCCTAAAACCAGCATCCTTCATTTCACCCCAGAGCCCAAGAGCTGCTTCTAACTTCCCAGCCTTGACAAAAGACTCTATTAGTGAAACAAACATTGTGGCCGATGGCCTATATCCAAAGCCCTGCATTTCCCTATACAACTTCATCGACATTTCCAACCGCCCCGCCTTTCCCATCAAATCAACCAAAGATGTGAAAATGGGAAAGCTAGGACGAATATTCCGCTGCTTCATTTCCTGAAAAAGTTTAAGAGCAGCATCCAGGCGACCAGATCTCGCCAAGCTTGGTATCATTAACTCATAAGTCGACCTATCTAACGAGCATTCACATGCTTCCATACTCTCGTACACCTCGACCGCCTTATAAGGCAAACCCTTATTCAAATACAAGCCTATAAGATGGTTATAAGTTTGTGTATCAATTTTACAACCAGCTTCCTGAATCTTCTTAAAACAATAATATGACAGCTCTAATTTCTCAGCCTTGGCTAAAAACTCAATAACAAGATTATAAGCACTTAAAGAAGCAATACCAGTATCAACAGAATCATGAATCATGATATCAAACAATGCTTGAATTCTATCAAAATCCCTACTTTTATTCAATGAATCTAACAATAGTAAATAGCATTCATCATTAGGAACATACCATGATTGCCTCTTAGCCCATTGGAACAAGCTCATTGACATATCACCATCATTGATAATCTTAATTGCTTGAATAACATGAGTTATATTAGGTACAAATTGAAGTTTATCCAACTGGGTTTCCATTTCAGGTCCCCATTTCCATCTCTTGACTATCTCCACAAGTTTTGCTACTGCTGAAGCATTCAAAAATGGCTTCTTAATCCCACCAGACATTACATGGTCATCAATACCAGGTTCGACAGAACGAACACCTTTATCAGTGTAAAGAACACCTCCCTTTTCATCTAAATACTCTATCTCCTCAGTCCATTCGCTGGAATTAGGGTTCTTAGCACAATAGCTTCTTACAAATTTAGGGATTTTTTCTATGCTGATAGTATGAAAAATTGAACTGGAACCCTGATGAATTGGCATCGATTTGAACAATCTTTTGTGATCATTTTCAAAAATGTCATTTGAATTAGGATTGTGCGTGTAAGCAGAAGCAACACAACTGGGATATTTGCGGCGGAGAGTGAGGTTTCTCCGGCACAAAATTCTACAACGAAGCATGTTACAGTCTACTGTGAACTAACGAATTATTTGTGTCGACAAATTCAATCCATGTGTATCAGATCATTCAAAATCTTAATTGCAAGTTTGCAACCCTAATTCTAAAGCCCTAAACCCCTGTGCGGTCAATTTTTGTTTTGATAGTGCAAGTGTAATTAGCATAGAATTTTAATTTATGGAAATTCCACACGGTAGCATTGAGTTTTCATGAAATGCTAATGGTAGTACTTTTTTTAAGAAAATTTCACGTTGTAGCATCTAGTTTATACACAAATTTATGGCCGTAAAGAATTATTATAATATCTATGGGCGTTAAAGAATCAAACGGTCAATTAAACAAAATTATTACAATATTTATGGGCGTCAAAGAATTAAATGGTCAATTAAACGTTAAATTGGTGAATTAAATGTTAAAATGGTGAATATTGTTAAAATAGTGAATTAAACAAAAATTAGATGCTACCATGTGGAAAAAAACTTACAAAATGATGAATTTAACGGAATTTAACAAGAACTTAACGGAAAATGCTACGGCCATTAGTTTGTGCATAAACTGGATGCTACCATGTGGAATTTTCTTTAAAAAGTGCTATCACTAGCATTTCATGAAAACTCAATGCTACCATGTGGAATTTCCATTAATTTATCATATCGGATCAGGATTTAATCTTTACGATAAATTTTTAATGGTGGAAAAGAAAGTCGATCAATCAATATTTACATATATATGTGTAAAAATAATTTTCAAAATATTTTATTACATTAGAATTTTGTTGAATTGTGGTTTTACTTGAGCTAAAAATTGTCTCAAAATTCATATTTAGTCGTAAACAATATTAGCGATTATATTCTACATAAACTGCTAGTAATGTTAGTGATTCTATAACTTCAATTCTTTAAAAATCGTTGATATTATTAATAGCTTTTTTTCTATTTTTAATTAGTATGAGTAGGTAATATACTTTCTCCGAGTACTCCCCAACTATTTCCCTCACATGTTAAACCTCTCTTTTTTTTTGGTACTCCCTTAACGGCCTATTTGAATATAACTATCTTCTTGAATTTGATATATGAGTAAGCCTTACACCATAATGGCATAATGTTTATGTCATTGTTGTCACCTCTTTACATTCTATATTTCAATTGTGTTATTAATGACATTTTTTGAAATAGTGGTTGTAGGTTTATATTAAATATAAAATAAAAATTAGATAAATTTCTCAAAAAATACCAACAAAACTCTTTTTTTTCAAAAATTACCTTTTATTTTTATTTTTGTTAAGAACTAACTTTTATTTTCTTTTTATTCAATAACTACCTAGTAAAATACATTTTTTTTGTCAAAAACTACCGGCTAATAGATTTTGACAAACAAATGAATTTAAATATATAGTTTTTCACAAACAAATGAAACTTATTACAAATAATAATGCGGTAAATAAACTACAAATACAAGATGATGTTTGTAGTGTCTTCTTTGTGTATGGCAACGAACTTCTAGCTTGAATGAATCATGAATTGAACCAAAACACTGTAGAGAAGATTAGTTTGCGACAATGGACGTCACCAAAACTCTTGATATAGATTAAAGGCGACAACGATACTTTCCTTTTATGATATTTCCCCTACAAAGGTACTCGGGTTATGAGACCGGAAATTCACAACGAGATACAATCAATCACATCAACCAGTTAGTACGAACCGTAACTAAATGATTATGTGTTTATATAGAATTCAAAATCAGATAAACAATAAAAGTGTTAATTACTCTCTTCTATGTTTCCAGAGATTGAAAGAAAGATAACAGAAATTGATATTTCAAAGATGTGTAAATGATTTCCATACACTCACTCTTATTTATAGAGTTAAAGTGACATATGGATTCATCCATAACCATACATAAATGATGATTGATGATTATCAGTTAATTATGATGTAAAACATTCTTCATAACAAGACTTTACTCTATGAAACGAAATTTCGTTCCACGAACAGTTTTTTCAATGTGCTCGAACAAGCACTATAGGTACTCGAACGAGCATAACCCAAAACACCTTTCTAACGCGAAATTTCTTAAGTGCTCAAACGAGCACATAAGGTGCTCGAACGAGCAAAACACCAAAACATCAAACATAAGGTTTTGGAACAAACTGGCTGACGAACCAAGGAATGCTCGACAAGCACACCCATGCTCGAACGAGCATCAGCTTGAGCAGCCCTATTTTGCTTCATTGTTATGTACTTATGTTCTTTGCTTAGCCCATGCTTTAGTGATGACAGTTAATTCCACTAAACTACTTTTGATTCCAATTAGTGATTCAACAATGAGGGCTAGCTTGAGATAGCCACAGCATGACAATAATGTACATCGGACCAATCAAATAAAAATACTCTCAACATTAAATCATCTCTCACAAGAATTTATGATTTATGATACCCTTAATTCCACTGAAATTGCCAATACAAAGATGTCAAACACTACTTATAAGATACATTAGGCCAATCAACTAGGCCAGGAATGCAGGATTTAAAAGCAACGTCTACTATGTAGGCTCATTGCCAACTAAACAATACTATACATTTCAAAAATCACAATTATCTCCAGAGAACATTATCCTACTTGATATTGATGATTATGTATAACTCTTCAGAGTTTCAAGATGTACATCAACAAGCAAATCTGTAGCATGGTAGAGCTAAGACATAACCTACTTGATATTGCACAATATTTCCTAAACTATATTGCACACTAATTGTAACATGAAATCAGAAACCTTAACTTTCCATATACAAGAAAAAAGATAATCAAAAGACTACACCACCGAAAAAAACACAGGAGGCGTAGAGAGCTTCATACAGGAAGGTTGTCCAAAGGTCTGATGCCTGCAACACTTCCAAACTCGGGCTGCAAATACTTGTCATGAGTGACCTTCAAGACTCCTGCACTAGCAGCTTTATGGATTCGCAGGATCATCTCTGCACAATCCCTGCACGCAAAACAACATGAGTTGAATTGCGTAAGACATTGTATCAGTATAACATAATTCAACAACTAATTCACTTTTTGGATTTGTGATTCGTAAAATGGCCCAAATATAGCCCAAAGCTGACCATAAATTGCGTTTTCCGATAGCAATTCATGAGGAGATTAGCAAATCATGTGACACAGCACTGTATATAGGGTTTTGCAGTAAATTTTAGATTATATAACTTGCCTCATCTGATGTTTGTCATAGCGTGCATGTTTTTCAAGCAATGGAGTCCATGTAGGAATCGTATGTAGAGTACTACGGGCAACGTAGACAGCTGAAGCACATAACAATGATGGCCTGAACCTCAATGCTTCGTATTCAACCAAGCACAATTCAATGAGGTAGTATGCAAGATGTTCATGCTAGAAGCCAAAGTTTAAAACCTGCAAGTTAGAAACTGGAGGAAACATAAAAGTAAACTACAAATAATCTTAAAAAGTAAACTTACCCTTTTGTTTGACTGAGAAGCCTTAAGAAACCTTAGCATGAAGACGTATGCTGTTGGCAAATTCAGCCGAAACTTTAGCTGCTTGAGAATTCCTTTTTCCTGTGAATAAACACACTATATCAATACACCATTTTTCAGCAGGAGTATTTGTAGTTTCCAGTGCAATAAAAAATGGGTTTCATCTAAGCATCATCAATTGCATGAGTTTTCAATTGAACATGATGCATAACTTTACAAATACACATAAAAGTTCAAAGACAATAACCAAATGAAAACATACCGTTTCAAGCATTTGCTTTACGGTGCATGGCTCAGGTGAGATACTGATCAAGTGTTTGACCTAGACCAGATATACAATATAAGACTTATACTTGACACCCAAAATACTCGAGAAACAAAGAAAAATCTATAATTACCCTTGGATGCCAGAAGTCCTCATACTTTGATGCAAGCAAAAGACATGCAAGACCAACCAACTGTAATTCTTTTTTCTTTACTGTAACTGTCGAAAGATATCTATCTAGCAGAGCCACTGTCAGGTAAAGTGTTTCTGGAATCAGATCAAAATGGAGGTGTACCTGTTAAAGTTTAGAAGCCAGCAATTAATCCATTTCAAATTAAGCATATGCATTCAACAAGGGAAAATGACGGAGTTTAATTTTTAATAGAATCACCAACTAACCACTAACCTCAATAAGCCAATTAATCAACAACCCTCGCATCTGAGGTGTAACATCTGTTTGAATCGTCAAATAATTTTCCATAGGTGTACTCTGTGCCTGCAAAAA
This sequence comes from Amaranthus cruentus, assembly GCA_019425755.1. NCBI lineage: Eukaryota > Viridiplantae > Streptophyta > Magnoliopsida > Caryophyllales > Amaranthaceae > Amaranthus > Amaranthus cruentus. The sequence goes on from CM033466.1 coordinate 7,781,066, forward strand.
ATAATCGACTTAAATTTCATGTAAAGAAAAGCAAATTTTGTTCAAGCAAATCAATATTTAAATGAAAATATTACTGATAAAGATATGTTAAGTAGGCAATTACAAATTTAAATTTTCAGACACCATTTTGTCCGTATCCCATTGCCCACCATTTGATATCCAAACACAATCAACTCAAGATACATTTTCATGATTATTATGGGGCACAGTTGGGTTAATCCATCATGATTACCATCAGGCTATAGCAAGAATGTGCAGCAAAATCAAGCTAATATAAATTTCCAGTTACACAGCTAATTAGTAATTATACTACTTAATACTTAAAAAAGCCGTTAAAGGTATGTTCTGCTGAAGTTGCATTGCACATTTGTATAACCAAAAAAGGCAACCACGATATGGTGGACGCCAAACATTTACAAGAAATTGGAATCAATAATTAATAGATCAAGGGATATTAGTATATGATGACTATCACCTCCATTGTCCAATAATACTCATAGATGTCATCAACATATTCTGCAGCTTCAAGAGGATTACCCTCATCATCAATATTTGGAAAACGTTCATCTTCTTTGGCTTCATTTCTCAATTCTAGTAACTGCATAATAAATACATGCTTTTATAAGACTATGCTAAATTTCTGTTATAGACATTAATAATAATTAAAGGATTTCACCTTTGATCTTGATATCAGTGAAGATGTATATGATTTCCTGCGTCTAGATCTTTTACTAGCTGTGATATCTGATGATTGTGGCTTTAAGGTATCACTACTTTGTGTAGGAATTCCTCTTTCAACAACTTTTTCACAAGAAACTATAGGATTAGAAGTCTTTGCAAAAGATGCAGCAACATTCGCTCTTCTGGCAGGATATCCAAGGGGCTTGTATAAAGTACACATGCTCTTAGATTTTACGTTCTTTTGGATATTAGACATATGTACACTGGTTTTGGCAAGTGGCTGCACCACAAGATGAAAGCATCAATTAGCTTCCAAGAGTTGCAATGTAAACTATATACTAGTCTCAAAAAAAAAAAGGAGCTAAAATTGATCCTCAATTGCATGTACAAATTCAAAAGCCTCTGGCAACAGATCTAAACAACAAAAGTGAAAAAGAACATGTGAATCATTCGGCCCTGTGTATACGCAACAAGCCAAAAATGGAAACAAGAAGGCAAAGACACAAATAGATTTAGGAAGAAAAGAATATAATTATCAGCCTCATAGTCCATATTCATACACGGATACATCCACTGATTAAGTGTAATGACTAGCATAGTACATTAGTATTTAGTACCATATTTGTTCATCTGACCAAGAATTTAGTGCTCTAAGAAGTCTTCCAAAACAAAATATAGAATGATTGATGTGGTAATGTGTATGATAAGGATCTTCAGCAAACATGGCCCATGAATACTACAATAGCAAAAATGTTCTACGCCAAGTCATAGAAATACAAAATAATTGGACGTAACTGGATACTAGAAATAGACAAACTAGACTAAACCGTCTATTTAACTTGGATAATTTATAGTGCTCTAAAAACGAAGCTTCCTTCCCTTAGAATCTCCAAAGCCAATAAACTAGGTTGTAATAGGTTCCAACAAAAGAGGTTGGTCATTGCTTTCAGTTTTCCAAAAGTTAGTTCATAGACAATTCACTTGTTGCAAATACATCAAAATCATGTATCATTGTAATACTTCCTCTTCTTTAATCGCTATGTTTTTCCCTAGAAGCTCTCAGATAAAAAAGAGCAACGATGAGATTAAAATAAGAAAGTAATAGAGCGTAATAATATTATCGTAAATTGTATTATTATAGTACAACAACAATAACAACAATGCCAGAGTCTTAGTCCCAAAAAATTGGAGTCGTATCACGAATTCACGATAATACTGGTCAGAAACTTTATAAGAAACTTCAAAGAATTAAATCCCCCCCGCCCCAAAAAAAGAAAACTCCACCATTGTCCATTCCATTAGAAATAAATCCAGATCATATTTTAGTTTATGGATACTATTTTTTGTTTCCGGTTATGGATCAGCTTGGCTCAGGCATTCGGCAAATATAGAACCATGACTCGCTCAAAGCCAAAATGCAGGTGCTAATAATAAGAGTTTGGAGAAACTACCGTTTGAACATAGAAATACGAACTAAAAGAGAATTTTATCCAATTCAGGGGGCATGGTTGGCAATTCAGGGGGCATGGTTGGCAATGATGAAAAAAAGTAAAAAGCCATTGTCCTACCAACTTCACATTCTAGGGTTTGGTTCACTGTTTCTTCATTTCCTTTCTCCAATTTGTTGAACCAAAAAAGCTCAAACCCCTCTTTCCCTTTTCCTACCCAAAAGCCACTTCACTTCTAATGCACAACCAACCAGCACAACTACCATGTATCAACACATTCAGCCTCCATCACAACCACAACCACCTACCATCCACCACATACTAGCCCCCTGCAAGATATGGACTATCAAAACCGTAGCTACAGACTATATGAACACAACCAAGACGTACAGAGACCTACCTAATCCACAACCTCGATCATGATTAAAACAAAACAAAACATCCCCACCACTTCAAACAATGTGTACCCACAAGCAACCAAAGTAGGCCAACTAAAATTAGCTCTGACATAGCCATCACCACATGACTCCAACTGCATCATGCTTCCTCCGCAACTACTTATTAGATACACTTGTTGAAGTTTGTGGCCACAAACTTCAATAATCATTGAAGAGAACAAAGATCTAGACTTGTAGTCGTTCACCTAGGGTGGAGATTAGTTGATTTTCATGGATAGTTGAATTTAGAGGTTTCTTTCCTTTTCGTCAAAATGAACAAAATGGCCCCCCAATACCACAAGAGAGTAAGTTATCAGTATAAGCATCTATTCACAGTTTAACTACCTTGGTTTCCAAAAAAAAGCGCCTAAGATGCGCCTAGGCCATCAAGCGACCAAAAAAACACCTTAGAGACTCGAAACACCTTAGTTTTATAAAACGCGAGGCACACCGAGGCGCTAAAATTAAAGCTCAAGGCGAAAGCGAGAGCTTTTGTATGAGAGGTACACTTTTTCGCTAAAGCTTAAAAATCAATTTTAAAACGTATATAAAACTTTAAAAAACATGATATTCATATTTTAATATCAACAAACTTGAAAACATTTATTATTCTTGCGGTAAACACCACTTCAGCACAAAACTATTATAAAGGGTAAATAATGAATTGCCAAAGTTAATTTCTTCTTTGCGTGATTTTTGTTTTTCTTAAAGAAACAACGGGTTTTCAAACTTCATATTCAAGTAAATTGAGTTTCGAGTTTTACTTCTTTTTCGAAAAACCAAGCATAAGTTAATAACCCAACCTAACAAGGAGACGCACTGAGCGCACACGCTGTGAAGCGCATCGAGGCACCAAGGTGCACACTTCTTGCAATGGGCTTTGCCTCACTTAGCCGAGACTTTTTCAGCCGAGCCTGAGCTCGAGGCGCACAAGGCGCAAAGCAAGGTGCGCTTTTTAAAACTAAGCGAGGCGCAGCGCAATACAAGAGAGAAGCGCGCCTCATGCGCCTCGTGTAAGTTAACTTTTGTTTTTGCTTTTTTTAAGTTGAAGGTATTAAAATACTTACCTTTGCTAGATTTACAAGATTACCCTTAAAGAAATAGCCATTTTTTGAAATTAAAAGAGAAAAAAGCCCCTTTATTTGAACAATGATTTCATCAACTCCTATTGCATCATCATACCCTTTGGATCTTTCAAGAGAATCGGTCAACTCAAAACTATATTATCTTATAACTTTATGTGCTAAAGTAGTGTTTATCTAGCTTCCGTGTTTTAATAATATGAATTTCATGTTGTTTTAACTTTATTGTGCACCTTGCATACGAAAATCCCTCGCTTTTGCCTTGCACCTCACGCCTTGAAAAACAGATATTTTGCGCCTCGGTGCACCTTACGCCTCTTATAACAAAGATAATTACATCAAAATACCTTTTGCTTTTCTATAAACAATCACTTCTAGCGAAGTAAAATAAAGTAATGTGACATGTTGTGCTTTTTTTCATCACTCTATGGGATGACTTAATACGTCAATTTATTTGAATTAGTCTAGGAATAGGGATGACTTGATAGTTAATACATTTTTTCATCTTTATGGTAGTAGATTAGTAGAACACAGTCACACACTATTAGCTACGACATACGCATAGAATGTCCGGTAAAAGAAAGATAAATTAACTCATAGGTAAGCGGAGCAAGAATGAATTTATCATCAAAAGACCCAATCTCCAAAAGATAGATGCCAATAATAAATGGAAAAATTACCCTGAATAATCCAACCTTTTCGCAATTTTCCTACAATAATCTCACATATTGATCAACCATGAATAATTCGACCTTAAGAGGATCTTTGTTTTGGGTACATTCATGTTACCTACTACTTGTTGAAGAAGTCATTTTGAATTAAAAAAAATAAAAAAATATATATATACCCCTTAACAATTTAGCCCCATTGCCACCCCTCCCTCTCACCGGAGACACCACCACTCAGCCACTAACACCACCACCAATTGCTTTCCTTTAGTGGCACACAACCCTACCCATAAAATTACAGGGCCCAAAACCCCTTTACAACCCAGGCCCAAGACCTAGTCGCACCACATTCTGATTCAACTCATCACCACCTTCAAACCTTAAGATATTTTCAAGTGGGTTAAAGATGATATATTCATCTGGGTTTACTTCATCAAGAAGGCCATGTGACATGTCAATGTCAGGATATTTTGTCTACGGAGAGAAATGAAATGGGTTTTGGGAATATAGAAAAAAGGTGAATGTGGATTGAGACTGAAGAAGAAGACGTTGTGATGGTTGATAATGGAGTTATCACCATTTAAAAAAATGAGATTTAATTAAAAAAACTAAGGGTCTGAAGTAATGGTTGTGGCGAGAGGGATAGCGAGAAGGAGGGTGGGTGGCAGACCGGCGGTGAAGGTAAGGGAAAAGCAGTGGCTGCCCTAATGGGGACAGGCTGAGGTGGGGTGGTCGGGTAGGGTAGTTACTATTTGATTTTTTTTGTTAAATTTTTTGTAATTTTATTTTATTTTATCTTTTTTTTGTAAGTCAACCCGTTAAAACAGGTAACTTTTTCAAGGAACAACGTTTTTGAGTAAGTGACTCAATGGTTGGGATTAATTATGGTTGATGAATAGGTGAGATTATTGTAGGAAAATCGCGAAAAGGTCGAATTATTCAGGGTAGTTGGCCATTATTTAGCTCGACGCTTTTGATAGTCTATTGAATCACTAATAATCGTTTACTCAACTTGGGTAAAAAACTTCCACAAAGTTTTCACGAGATCCCTATCACTTATACTTACAATAGATCGACATAAGTAAAAAAAATCCATTTTAGCAAAAAAGAGATGCCTATAAAGTAGAATTATTCTCAAGTACCTTGACAGATATTTTTAGCCCTCCACGTACATCCTTGATTGTTTGCTTTCTCGTGGGCCTACAATAGGCAGAGTTATATGAAAACAATTATATATGAGACCCTTGAACTATAAAATTGAAGCTCTATATGGATAATCAAAAGCACTGCATCTGATTTGCTACTAAGAAACAAATATCATTTTTAAAACAAAAACATTATAAAAGAAAAAAAAATAAATCCACTTGGCATTAAAAATAGTTAATAGATTCAATGATTCATGGAGCACTATCAATATTATATTCGTGAGGTCTTGCCGGCATTGTATGTGAAAAGATTGCTTATATCTAAAGCGATGAAACTTTCATGTTGAAAACATAACTTTCTATGCTATTTAACCAAAAATAAAATGGGAAACTAAGACTTCCTTTAATTCCCTTTTATTAAAATCATCAACTACCTATGCTATATACATTGCAATACTTAGAAATTCAATTTATGATCATAACCAAGGGAAACAAACACTAGAATTAATGATGTAAAATTTTCATTCATCGTTCACAGCCAAATAAGACACTAAAATTTTCAGACATTCTGGTATTAAACATAACGGAAGAAAACTATTCCAAGCCTTTGATCATCAAGTGGCAAGTTCCAACACATGGTTGTAGCTATAAAATTCCTTGAGCATCCAAGAAATTCCAATGAAAAGATTGATGACTTCTTGAATTTTACCTTACAAATACCCAACCTAGTCCTAGTTACAACCAATTACAAAAATATGAATTAATAATTCCGATGGTGTAAGTCAATCATGACAAGGACATAGAACTTAAAAAATTTTCCTCGAAACATCAAACTTCAAATGCTCCATTTGTTCCTCTGAGTTTTTCCACTTCACTTTTAGCACAGTTCAAAGCAAAATTTAAGCCTTAATGTTTGTAAATACACACCATTAAAATTATAAAACTTTTATAATAAAAAAGTACGCATTTAGACCAATTTAACAAGATCTCACATTAAATCATAATATATTTTATTTTAAATTTTCAATATATCCCTTAAAACCTAATTTAAATATATTTATCTTAAAGTGAAAAAGTCTAAACTGGACAAACAAAAGGGATCGAAGGGCGTATAAGCTAATCACAACAAAACATAAGCAATTTTATGCAACATGTTGTATTCTTCATCATTAGAAAATGTGATGTACAAAAAATGTAAACACCAATAAAACAATCTTTAACTGTAATCAATGATAATACATAACTTCAAGAACCAAGCATAAAAATAGCAATTCCAAATAAGTGATGTACAAATACTCACTTCAATGTGAAGTCATCATTCACTTTTTCTTTAGGAGCTTTGCCTTTGAGGTTGCTCACTTGTATTATAGATTTTCCAAAAGCCCTTGCTTTTACTGTAGCAAAAACAAAGAAATGTGAGAAGATCAACCCTTTATCAACTTTCTTTGCCATTTTCCTTATTATTGAAACCAAGGGAAGCTTGAAAATTATCCAAACTCACCTGGAAAACCAATTTTTCTTGTAGATTTTTCTGCACTTCTAGTATGTCCCTGACAATATAATTACTCAATTACACTAGTTGAGATTTTAGCGCAATGACTGAACTACAAAATTACCGTTACTCAAATAAATATCTAACAAGTAAATAAATAAGTTGTGCGCACAGAGCACTGTGAGTTTTATATCTATGGAGATTAAACTAAAATGGAAAAATAAGGGGAAATAACCTGCAAGTCACTAGAATCGGATTTCATCACTGGTGAACGAGATTTCCTAAAATCAAGCAAAGACCAAAAAACAATTGTGAACAACATCATTAATATGCAGGAAGAATAGTAGAAGGGAAATGTAAAATGAAACCAACCTTGCAATGATATTTCTTATCTTGGAAGTCCGCCTGAAAAGAAATATGGTACAGGAAAATTAACTTTAAATTGTACTTATGTTTATTACAACAAAAACAAGGCAAAAAACATGAATTTCAGTGTGTGATTCAAGAACAAGTAATCAAATACCTTGTCATGGTTTCCATAGTTTCATTTACTTGGCCCCTATGGAAATTAAAAGATGACCTCAAAGTTTTGGCATTAACTGTAATTAAGCAAAGGAAGTATGATTACACATACAGAATTTAGTTAATAGAACAATAATGTTATAAAGAATTTCCAATCTACCAAATCAACACTAATATCTTAAAAATGTAAAAACCGCATTTTAGGCCGATTTAAGGAATATATCGTGGTCTCGGCCTACGACAACCATATCATCCTCTTTGTCATAGCACCGCAACCATTATCTCAATTACGATCGAAATTGTATTTTTTTCAGCACTAAGAAAAGAAACACAAGAGCCACGCATTTGCTCACCTTTTGCTGAAGGGTTTGAGGTTTTTGAGGCTGTGACACCACGTGTCAGGTTCGCCTTAATTCTTTCCTATTCAAAGACAAAGTAGAAAGTCAAACGAGGAAAGCTAATACAAAAAACATAAACAATGGATCCATTTATATTCGAGTACTCAAAGGTTGTACAAAATATTTTGGTCACCCATTTAAATAATAGTATCACTCACCATAACTAAAACAAGACGAAGTGATGACTAAGTAGCCTCAATGGTGAACAACTATCTCTTATATCATATCGTATCAAAATGATAATTATTTTCAAATATAACAAATAGATCTCAATGATGGGCAAAATTTGTAAGAATACACCAACTACTATATTTTCAAGGTAATGCAACATGTTAGGCACTAATTGTGAGATTATGTTAATGGTTAAGTGAGAGACTATTGTGTACTTAGTGTATTGTATTATTTAATCTTCTTTCTTCTTTGAAAAAGTCCACGATGATACTGAACAAAGCACATAAAAATCACAAAAATTAAAAAAAGGAGAACATACATTTCTTTAACACACTTTCATTCATGGGATTATCAATCTTAAAAAAAGCAGTATGCACTCAAAGTTCTATATCTAAGGAGAACAAACTAACATGGAGCAATAAAGCGAAAGGCGAAAGCTACCTGTAAGTCACCATAATCACATTGACTAGCTCTCATCATTGGTGGAAGAGAATTCCTATAATACAGTTAAGACCAAAAAAAATTAAAACAACAATATTAATATGCCAGAAGAATAGTATTTGGGAAACATATTATGAAACAGACCAACCTTGTAATTATATTAGTCTTCATGGAAGTCTGCCTGAAGAGAAATATGATATTAAAAAAAATTAAATCAATTATGCTTATACTTATTAAAACAAAACGCAAGGAACACAAAATGAGTGCTATTGAGTGAACAAGAGATCAAATACCCGATCATAGTCCCCCTACTTTTATTTACTTGGACCCCATCGAAATTTGAAGATTCCCTCAGAGTTTTGGCATTGGCTGTAACGAAATAAGGAATGTATGATTGGAACATAAATAGAAATAAGTTGAAAGAACAACCATGTTATAAAGGTTTTCAAAACCACCAAATCAACACTACAGACATCGTAAATACTAATGACAATCGCATCATCGCAACCATTACCACAATTGCTACTAGGATTGCATCTTTGCATTATGGAAAGTACCACAAAAGCCATGCATTTACTCACCTTTTGCGGATGGGTTTAAGGCTTTTGAGACTGTAGTTGTACGTGCTAGGTTTGGCTTAACATTTTCCTGTTCAAAGGCAAAGTAAATGTTATAAAAAGTTAAACAACGAAAATAGAAAAGATAAACAGTGGATCCAAGTAATTATAGTCAAAGATTTGTCCAAATATTTTGGTCAAACATTTAAATAGTAACTTATCAACCACCACGATAAAAAAAAACATGACAAAGTAATGATCAAGTAACAGCAATGATGAAAAATGGTCTCTAATACCATATTGTATATAAAAATGATAATTTTAGAAATATTACACCAACTACAAAATTTTTAAGATAATACAACATTTAAAAATTATTTGTGAAATTTTGTTACTATCAAGTGAGCGAGACCATCGTGTACTCGGTATGAGATGCCCAAGTCTCCAATCACTCAACCCTACCCTCATGTCTTCTTCTCTCTAGTTTGTTATTATAAGCTTTTAATCTTCTTTATTCATGAACAAAGTCCAAATCACCATTGAGCATTGTCTTAGGTACGATAAAAAGAACAAAAAAGAATTTGCATGGATTCAAAGAAAGATAACAAGCCTATAATATATTTTCGAATGTATTCGAGCAACACACTTTTATTCATGGGATTATTAATAATTCTTTTCAAAAAAACATTTACAAATCACTTTGCACCTTTATAAATGACCAAAACAATACTTAGTTCCTTACATGTGATATCAACATGCATTGTAAAGAAGAGCATCACATTAAATAGTAGCACAATCTAGAAATCACACACTTCCTTAAACATTTGTTCGTGTTATAACATTATGCATACTAAATACTTATACTTAATTTGTATTAACTTCAAAAAAAACTTAATGAATTGATGAGTCACTTATACTTTACAAACTGTTCTTATCAAAAGAATTTTTTCTCTGTGAGTACATCCCATTTATTATTCATACCATTTTTTGTCCCTCACCCTATTAGTAGTTTCATGCAAGTGATAAAGCTTACAAAGAAACATATGAGATGAAATGGTAGTTGTATTATATTATGATTTCTCATTACTTAAACACTTCTTATGCTTCACAAAAAGGTAATGTAGTCAAAGAGTTATAATATTTGATCACTCTCTCAACTATGCAAAGTTAGAATTGGATACATTGATATCCCCATCACATACTAAAGTTGAAAACTCTACGGATACATGTATTAAAAGTGGTCAATAGAAGAGACTGATAATACCAGCTAAAAGCAATAAGATAATGCAAAGTGTAAAGTAGAAAAATTGGCATACCGTTAAAGCTTGACTAGACGAAGCAATACTACATTGAGTGCCAAATCCCATCAAATTCCTGCAAAGAATGTTATGAGAAAATAATTTTACAATGAAAAATATAATTGTAACTAACTTTGCATACAAACTAGTTTTTTTTTCAAGCTACATTAAAGAGACAATAAATCTGTAGAAAGTAGGCCCACTTCACAAATTATATTTGGTTTTCACATTTTCAAATGCAAAATAACTTTTACTAAGCCTTTGAATTACGATTGATAATGCAAAAGAAAACATGGTATTTCTATACACAACGAATAATTTAAAAATTGGACCTAATAGAATTTTGTATTGGCCAACTTTAAATAATCTTAGACTTCGTAGGCTCTACTAAAAAATTACACTTTTATAATTCATGTTAGGCATGCCACTGTACTATTGTTGAATAGCAACTTCCAATCCAGCTAAACGATGATAGTGTCAAGAAAACCAAGATGTCCATATAGCCAAGCTAAGAGGGTGTACTTTTGACCTTAAATCAAAAACTCAGCTAAAAACCCACATTACTAAAAAACCAACACAAGCAATGTTAACATAATTTTGTTGGATGTCGTAAGTAGTAAGTGAAAATAATTACAAAAACTAACATATTACACACAAAAGTAATAAGAAACTAGCTAGGATTCACTCTCACCTAGAACCACTAAGCTTGTCAAATCTAGAAGTTCGACTTTGAATGTTGCTGACATCGGCTAATGCCCTTCGTCTTACCTTGTTCTTGGTCATAGTCTTGTCTGAACCAAAAAGGGAGCTTGTCAAAGAATTCATGCACCAAAAATTATTGTTGCACATATAATCAGAAGGCATACCAAAATTATCATTGTGGCTTGTAGTCGCCTCAGTGCCACTTGCATAAACCTTACTCTTAAAAAAAGAAATAGCAGTTTAGCAATGAAACTATACACCATCAGTCCATCATAAATGAAAAGGAAAAGTGCTATTACTTTGTTAGCCGTGTTACTCGCAAATACAGTCCCCTTGCCTGTGTTTGACACGAGAGAAGTCCTCCTGAAGCACAACAGTTTCATGTGTGATTTTTATGATAATGAAAGATTAGAATCTACCCAATTATATCATAATTCCTAAATTCTTTCCAAACTTGCTAGGATACGCAAAAGAAGACCTTTTTCAATGTGTATATTTACAAGGTAGGGAGTTAGGGACTAATACTCTGACTTTTATAGCACAGTGCACTTCAAATTTAATACTTTGAAATACTTTATTTGTACACCAATAAAATCTATTCCAAATAACAACATAAAATACAATATAATAAACAATGGTACTCCATGAAACATACAGCAAGACTACCTTTCAGAGTAATTTATATATCAATATAATTTCTTAAAGAAACATAAGCAACCATCTCTACAGATTACCAACATAGCATCTACTTTTGACAATTTAGATTTGGGGTCCTCGCATGCTTGAAGCCTTGAATAAGAGGTAAAACCCATCACTTACAAGGGTAGATTACATACATTGGATCCCTCAAACCCTTCATAGGTGGAAACTATTTAGTGGCATTGGGTAATGGAATGCTATTATTGAAGTCCATTTGAATTCTGATTTGAAAAAATAATATTTGCAGATTTCCTCCTACTATACATCCTTGAAAATTATATAAAATGCATGCATTTGAAAGAACAAGATATATACAAAATCAAATCCAACCAACTTACAAAAACTTGGCATCACCATTAATGCTGTTTCGACCATTGATCTTCTGCTTTTCTGAATAAACCTTGAATTTACTCGTACCAGCTATTCACAACCACAATAAACAAAATTCAATCAAATCCAGGAAAAAAAATGCAAAATCAAACTCAGCCTACCCTATAATTCAAAAAAAACATATATAAAAAATTTACCGTTCTTAGCAGGTCCATAACTCTCATTTTTGGCCTTGGAAGAGACAAAAATAAATGAAATTGGAGCCATTAAAATAAAAATAGAAAATAAATATACAACTAATTAAAAAGTTAGGGTTAATTAGTACCTTTGGAATCACCATTTTTACTGTAGGTTTCTGAGTTTCTTGGAAATTATTGTACGATTAAGAGAGGAATTTTGGAGTGAAAAGTGAGAAATGAACAAGAACAATTCTAGGGTTTGAACATCCAAAAACCTTGAATTGAAGAGAAGATCGTATTCTTGGAGATGACTTACCGTTGAAAACACAAGATGATGTTAGAAAGTGAATTTCCGACAGGAATACCCCGCCCCGCCTTGCTTTTTTTTGAATTCAAAATAGGGATGGTCTAGACTTGGGTAAGCGGTGAGACGGACGGGTCATGGGTCGGATCAATTTTGGTTGGGTTGGATCACTTTTGATTTCGGGTCGGTCGGTCTGACCCAATTGGATATAATTTATATAATTTAAATTTCTTTTCATTTGTTACTATTTATGAAATTTTTTTTATAAAAAAAATTATTTACATCCCACTGACATTAATCCACATATCAATTGATACAATATTAAAGTCTTATGTGATTGAATTCAAGTTATAAGAAACTAGTAATTGCGACGCTCGTGTTCTAAATTTTAAATCTCTATGTGCTGTTGGATTTGTGATTTAAGATGTACGATTTTCAAAAAATAGTTGGTATGTCAGGTTCATTTAAGTGCAAAGAAAATAAGGGAATTAATACTTATTTTGAAAAACTTGTATGATATGCGCTTCATAAAGTTATTGTGTTTATTAAAGTTGTAATTTTAGATAAAAATGACATTAATTATCTTCTCATTTCCTCATAAAAAATATCTTCACAATTTTCATGTTGGAAAGATATACAAAATACAAATAACTAAGTACTTATTTCTAGGGGTGTTCATAACCGGGCATCCGGTTAGTCGGATACCTAATTTAACGGCCCGTGTTCCGACCCGATTTAACTGGGTACCTGAATAAATCGAGTCGGGACACCATGTGCCCGATTGCATTTGTTACATTATATTTTTTTTGTTAGATGAAAAAAACAAATGTAACAAGATGAAGCAAAATGGTTTCAATTTTCAAAATTGTTCTTGCATAAAGTTTGATTCAATGATCCTTGGATTGGTGAAGATTTATTTCATAATATTAGGCTTTGGTTAACCTCATCAAGATTTTACTCGATTACTTCTCAAAAACAATGTGTTTACATTGAATATTCTACTTTAAGGAAAATGAACTTTGGCTAAGGTTTTAAGAGAAATATAGAAGATAAAATATATTCATTCATGCGAGATCTTTATGGATTCGTTTTAATATATAGTTTTTTATTAATTACGCCTAAAAGCAAACGATAAGAACAAAAAACAACACATGGAGTAAGAGTTACTCGTATGTTGTATTTTATTTTCTTTATTGGTTACCTTTAAAGCATATTGATTAAACCTTCACAATTTTCCATCACATGAATTAATGAATATTAATTATTTTATTTTAAATAAAATTTTAAATTAAATAAAGTTTATTAGGAGAGCGCTTGCGTAATATGTGCCCCACCAGCATCAATTAGTTGAAGGCAAAAGCAAGTTCGAAAAGGGGGAGGTGGTTAATAGAGTTGGTCTTGTGTGGACTTAAAGCACACTAAAAGGAGTGTACATCAACCTTGGATTTGAACCCTATGTACTCTATTGCTCCTTTAAGATGTTCTCATTTATCATTTTGAATTATTTCATTTGTTGTTCAATGGTTCCCTTAAATAATTTTTTTAGTTATATAACAAATTTTGGACTTAACTAACATTGTTTATCCACATTTTTATATTTTATTAATGTTTATGATCCGCACATATTTTTCAATAACTTTATTTAATTTTTTTATATTGTTTATATGATTGCCACATACTTTCAATTAATGTTAATATTTAATAAATAATTATGGTCCCTATATTTTTTCTAATAACTTTATTTTAGTATTTTTTATGCTTATGCATGAGCCCTATTTTTACCATTTAAAAAAATATTCACCATCTTAAATATTTTATTTTTCTTAATTTCCGCGAACATTTCTTACGAGATCAACTTTAAGGAACAAATAAAGTATTAGTGAAGTTAAAATGTATGATAAAAGCTAGTGAAGAGACAATTGTAAAGTGTAATACAATAAAATATTTTTACACTAATATTTGACTTATTTATAACTACTCTTATACTTCTACTAGGTTTATACCCGTGTTATGTACGGTTTTCGTTCAAATTTTTATACTAATACTTACTATTAAGCAATATTTATTAATTGATTATTAAAATGTGTATATATATATATAATGTTAATTTGAAAGTTATATTAATTATAATCATCAATATAGTAATATTGTATTGTGAAGAGGAAAAGAATCAAAATTAATAGAAAGGAGTGGGAGAAGTACTTTAAAGGATAATTCTAATATTTTTAATGTGAAAACTAATGTTGATATGATATACACATAGCAGGTGAAAAAAGAGTAGTTTAATTATAATAATAAAATTTGATAAGAAATTTAATAATACATGTGGTCGTCCATTAAATAGTTGATAGATTATTATTGTTTGATTAAATGGATGAGTAGAAAATTTTCAATTTAATTTGGAAATGCAAGAATACATTCATATTATGAAGTGACACTTGGAACAAATGCTTATATGAAGTGATAAATAACACAAATACTTATATGAAGTGATAAATAACACAAATACTTATATGAAGTGATAAATAACATAAATGCTTATAGAAGTGACACTTAAAACAAATGCTGACTATATAGTAACAAGTGGTAAAAAAATTTCAGAATTAATATATTGTATGATGACTAGAATCTTTATTAAAAATATTTTTTTCATATACCAAGGAGAAACTTAATGAAAATCAACCTATAACTATTTTAAAAATTGGAATAAAATAAAACATTCATATTCCTATTGATAGAAAACAATTTAAAATTGGCAGGTGAATCATGAATTGAAGAATGGTAGGTGGAAAAAACATTCAACATCCGACTCAGAAAAGCAACAAATCTATTTTTTGAATTTTGGTACTCAAAATTTGACGTGGCAAATACATAATCTACCAAAGAGAAAATGACTTATTCATAGAAAAATATAGATATTAATTAATTAATTAATTAATTAATTAATTAATTACTTCAAATAAGGAGAGTCAATGAATTATGAGAAAATTTTGTATAAATTTGATTGACATTGAAATAATACAATTGTGCACAATCATTAAAAAAATACTTACTATTATTAGATTGGTGCTTAATTTATAAGTTTTAAAATATACTTGTAATGTTTGACATTTCACGTAATCTAATTTATTAATTCAATTTTCAATATCTCTAATTATATATAATAAAAGTTATATAAATTTGACATCAAGACCAAACAAGAATCCACTTGACTATATTTTAAATTATATTGAAAATTTCTATCAAAAAAATTATATTAAAAATTAATCACAAATTAAAAATTTGACGTGGCAAATACATAATAATAATAATAATAATAATAATAATAATAATAATAATAATAATAATAATAACATGTATCTTAACTAATACTATGAAACTAACTAAATAAGATCTAATCAGATCAAAACATTGAGATCAAATTAAATCAGATTAGAACTTACCAATCAAATAAAACGAAGAGAACATGGCCTAACTAGTAAGTGTGATTTGAACTACTCTCTTGTATTCTTCTTACTTGTCTCATTTACTTTTTTGTTACTATTTATTAATTACTCTTAATTTGTATTTTTTTATTAATCTATAAGTTAAAATATAATCAAATAATATCCTATTTTATTTGTCTTATTGTAATAATATCAAATTTTATAATTTTCAATAATGCACAATTAAACATATTAAAAGTTAAAATATTATCTTGATTGTATAAAAAACAAATAAAACAAATAGTCTGAATAGAAGGAAGTAATAATGATCGCGTGGTAAAAACACATTTTCCATAAATAAGAATAATAAATAATAATTTCTCCTCCTTTCATGTGGCACCTTCTTCCATTTCTACTCTACGCACTCTGTTTTAGAAAGAGAGAGAAAATTTAAAGAATCCCATTTGTTAAACAATTTCTTCTTCCATTTCATTTTTTTAATTCAACACAAAAGACGTAAGAAGAATCCCATTTGCTTGCCCTTTCACATTTCTGGAACTCCCTAGGGTTTTTTTTCTCTCTTCTTTCTTCCTCTGATACTGTTACTCATCCTCCAATGGCGGCTAACTCATCTCTTCTAAGATCTTCTCCTTCGTCTTCTCTATTTCATTCCGATTTCTCCGCATCTCGCTCCTTCAATCAATCTAAGGTTTTTTTTTTAATTTTTAAATTTATTTTGTTCTTTCATTTTTCATTTAATTCATGTTTACGTATGATCTTGTTATTTCAATTTGTTGCAGGTGTTTTTCAACGGTTCTAATCAAAATCTGAGCTCATTCAAGGTTCAGACTAGTGTTTTCGGCGCTGGCGACTCTTGTTCTGTCCAGTTTAGTATATACACTTTGTTCCTTTTTAGTTGATTGTTTCTCTATGTTTATTGCATTTGAGACGTTGTTTTGTGCTTATAGATTTTTTGTATTCAATAATTGTGTTCATGTATAAAGCTTAGAAATTATTAATCTTTTTTGTAGAAAACAAATGAATGTCTTTTTAAATAATCTTTGTTGTGACCGAGTGTATTATTGCTTCATGCAGGAAATGTAGGTCCTCAGGTTTGCAGCCGATCAAGGCAACAGCTACTGAAATTCCTCCAGCAGTTCAAAGTGAGTGCCGTCCAATCTCCTCTAGTGTTTCTGTGTGATTTCCTATCATTAATCACTATCGATGATAACATTTGTTTTTTTCATTGCTGTTAGAATCGAGGAGCGGAGGCAAGACAAAGGTTGGAATTAATGGTATGCTCTCTTTCATTATTATGGAAGTTTAATGTAATTTGTCATGTCCTCGGTCTTACAGATTGTTGTTCAAATTAGGCTTTTCTTTACTTTGAAATTGTGTATCAAAACTGTTTGAATGATAATCTGATAAAGGTCTTGAGCGGTTTCTTTTCGAGCAACAATCTGGATACCTATACATATTACAATTTTCTCTTCGTTGTATAATGATTTGAATACCAATAATGAAGTCTTCTGAATTCTTAGGTTTTGGCCGGATTGGAAGGCTGGTTTTACGAGTAGCCACTTCGAGGGATGATTTGGAAGTGGTGGCAGTAAATGACCCATTCATTGATGCCAAATACATGGTAGGAATGACTTTCTGTTTGGTTTGTATAATATGCGCAATCTGGTCTAATGTCAGCCTTTTTCTCCATCCTTGTTATTTAGGCTTATATGTTCAAGTATGATTCAACACATGGTCCTTTTAATGGAACCATTAGAATTGTGGATGATTCAACCCTGGAAATCAATGGCAAGCAAATCAAAATTACAAGCATAAGGTTTTGGACTAGCTCTAACTCTCTTTTCATATATTAAATTTGAATGAACTCACATACATATATAATTGGCATATCAGATCAAGCTCCCTTGTATATTATATCCCAATTTCTAATGACATTTTTATTCAGGAACCCAGAAGAAATTCCATGGGGTGGTTATGGTGCTGAGTATGTTGTTGAATCTTCAGGTGTTTTCACAACATTAGAAAAGGCAGCTGCACACAAGAAGGTTAGTACAGTCTCCTTAGCTGTGCTATCATCTTTTCTTAATATCTTGCACGCCTTTTTGTTAGCTATGTTTTTATTGTTCTTAATATGAAGTTTTCACATGATCTCATGTATATGGATGGAGTGAACTTGAATAATTTGTCAAACTTTTTTCTACAGGGAGGTGCAAAAAAGGTTGTAATATCAGCTCCATCAGCTGATGCACCAATGTTTGTAATTGGTGTAAATGAGAAAACATACAAGCCAAACATGGATATTGTCTCCAATGCAAGCTGCACCACCAACTGTCTAGCCCCATTGGCAAAGGTGTACTTTGACTTCTATTAGTTGCTCTCTTCTCACCGAAAAAATCTCAATTTCATGTATATGTTTAAAGTAAAATTTTGACTTTTTGATCTTTGCATGTTATTACTTGCATTTTTTTGAGCTATGCTATTGCATCATGAACAAAGTTGGTAGTGAAAGTCGTTCCTATCGTATCAAGCCAAGTGATTATGGTTTTCAAATTTACAAAACCTGTACTGATACTTGAATTAAAATAAAGGGTATTACTCCTTACAAAATAAAAAAATTCAAACAATAAAAGGTTATGGTAAGTTGGCCTAAAATTTGGTGATCTCATCCAACTTTTACTGATTTGATTAAATATTCTGTGATCGGATGTGATTTTCTGTGATATGATGTGTTAATTTTTCTAGCTCTTGAAACAAAGAACACCTAACTACTTATGATAACTTTTATATCTTGCTTGTTGAACTTACAACAGCACCAATACCTTTGTTTTGATAGGATTGCTTCTACAATAACATCAAGTCATCAACCATGAATTAGTAGTTGGATAAGTGTAATATTGTTAGTTTCTTGTTGCTTCGATGACTTTGATGTGAAATAAGTTGGTTCGGTCTTGCTCTATGTGATGATGTAGTTAGTTTAAGTAGCACAAAGGTTTTTAATATGTTCATATGTCTTTTCCTTTCTAAACAAACAAATGCTCATCCAACAAGTTTCTAAAGGTTTAGACTTCATCAGGAAAGTTTTTCATGGCTTCCTGGGGGCACCAAAGGATATGATGTTGTTGCAATAAGTAGAAGTACGAATGTTGATTTCACCTAAACTTCTGCTGAATTTCTTTTTCTAGATGTTTAAATCTATGGGATCAATATGATGTAACCACATTCAGTTGCTTGTTTAGTGTACTGAGCAGTGCAGATCTACATATGATTGAAATTGTTTTGTGATGTTATTGAGGCCTCAGATTATTTTATAATGGTGCTCTGGGAATAGTCCTTGCCTTTTGATATTCCCATTTTTTTCTTCATTCCCCATGTGAATTATAATTTGTGATTTCTGCCTTGTATAGTGAGCCTTGCGCTGGCTGCTTTAGCTGAAGTATTTTTATTTGTTTTTAACAACTTTTAATGCTGTGTGGGGTAGGTTGTTCATGAGGAGTTTGGCATTGTTGAAGGTTTGATGACTACCGTTCATGCTACTACAGGTTCTCTCTAAACTTCTTTTTAAGGCGTCATCTTTCTAAACCTATGATCATGGGCATCATTTTAATGTAATAGAACCCATTGATATCTTTTGACTGCTTTGATGACCCTTATTTTTGGATTTTCCAGCTACTCAGAAAACTGTTGATGGACCATCAATGAAGGACTGGCGTGGAGGCCGTGGTGCTGGTCAAAATATTATCCCTAGTTCTACTGGTGCTGCAAAAGTATGTATAATACCTATAGAACAAGAAAGATAGGGGGCATAAGGTTTTGCATTTTGAATATCGGGATAAATTAAGTAGGTGAACTATTTTATAGCATTTCAGTTTGTTATAGTAAATCAAATGTGTGTAGGCTGTTGGGAAAGTCCTTCCCGAACTGAATGGAAAGCTTACTGGGATGGCATTCCGGGTTCCGACACCAAACGTTTCTGTTGTGGATTTGACTTGTCGGCTTCAAAAAGATGCTAGCTATGCAGACGTTAAAGCTGCCATCAAGTATGTCCTCACATTATTTATAGGATCTCTTGTTCCCATTCTCTGCACTTACTATTTACGATTAATTTAAGATCTTTTCAGGCATGTTAAGTATTCAGTGATCTGTCTTTTATATGACAATGTTTTCATTACAGGTTTGCTTCAGAAGGTCCACTGAAAGGTATTCTTGGATACACCGAGGACGATGTTGTCTCAAATGATTTCGTTGGTGATTCAAGGTATTCTAATTTTCTGCTGGAACTGTGCAAATATTAAGCATCCCCTCAACTTTAGTTTATTCTAACTATATGACCAAGTCTTTTGTGTGTGTGTGTGTGCGCGCGCGCAGTGTGTACACTGCAGTGTGCTCACACGTGCTGTTTGGATTTTATACTTGCCATGCATAACTGTGTATTCCTCTGGTTTTTTTTTGTCGCTACACTTCTTGTTTTTACATTATCTAGTACACTATTTTTACCTTCAACATATGTTTGTGTATAACTAAAAGTTATAAAAAAGTGATATTATAAAAATGCGCATCTAGATGAATCAAAGAAATCACACTTGACTATATTTTTGGTTATGCATAAAAATAGTAAGTCAAACAATATTGCTGGATAAAAGTAGTTACAATGCAAATGTAGCAACTAAAAAATCGAGAGGCAATATTGTATGAAATTTGATCTATTCAAATCAATGTCCTTTCTTGTAATTTCTATTAGTTGTATAGGATAGGTTCTGTAACAGAACACGTGAAAGGGAAATATTTTGACATCACAGTTCGATGCCTCATATATTCTAATTTGTGGGATTTGATTGTTTACTCTACTTAACTTCGCAATTCTGTCGCTGTTTTAGATCAAGCATATTTGACGCCAAGGCTGGGATCGCTCTGAGCTCCTCTTTTGTGAAACTGGTTTCTTGGTATGATAACGAGTGGGGATACAGGTATACATTTCGTACTGTTTTTTCTTTCATCGAGTCATGTGTTTCTTTCATTTATGGTTCATGTTTTTTCAATCAGTACCTAACAAATTTTCTCGTCTGCCTACTGTAGTAATCGAGTTTTGGACTTGATCGAGCACATGGCCTTGGTGGCTTCCAGTTAATTTATTTGAACTTTGAAGCAAGGAACCGGAGTATTGTCATTGTGTTGTTTATCCATCGGGCAAGCATTTTTAAGTAGGTAGAGATTGATACTATATAGTTTGCATAAATTTTGTTCGTTAAGCTCCATACGCCCACGGCTTGTGAAATGTCTCAAGCTAATAATAACGTACGTATGGAAGCCACTGCCCCCGGTCAGGTGTGTAAACCTGTTGGCTTTATATGTAGTTGAATTCTTTTGAGAACTTGTGAGAAGACATGTGCCTGTTTTCTTGGTCTTTAGAGTAAAGGAATTTTGGGCAGCTTGTGGTCTTTGTTAAACTGAAACATAAGCACTGGTGACTGCCCATTTCCTACAGTTTTAGAAAATTTATTCTAATTTTATATGGTGATCCGCTATATTTCGAATTCTATATGGTGTTATTTAAGAAATCACTTTCGTTTTTCTTTTGAGAGATTCTACATGATATTGATTTTTTATTTTTCAAGATGTAACCACTTGACAATTACATCGGATCAAGGGTTTTAGTCTTTTGATTCTTGTGTGCACCACTTGCTTAGATGAGGCAGTACTAGCTGTCCTTTCCGATTTGTTTCACATATAATACAATACACCTATAATGGGACCTTTAAAATATTCTATAATCCTCACCGGCTCCATTTAAATGAACCTACAACATTTGGGTGAAATTTAGTGGAAATGAAAATGAGTTTGAAAAATAAATTTAAAAAATAAGTTGATAATAGAAATAAGCGGTTACGATGAAAATGATAAATTTGTGAATGAGAGTAAAATTGAAAATTTGAAAAGAATAAAAGTATAACAAATTTAAATAATGACAAAGTTTTCAAAAAAATTCTCAAATTAAGCACTTTTTGTTCAGACCTGTGGTTTGGTTATGTTTGCAGTTAGTAACAGTGAACAAATAGGACTGTCCAAAAAAATTCAAGTTCTTTATTCGCTGTTACTAACGACGAACAAAATAAAATTGGTCAAACAAAAGTCAATTAAAAAAATGGCGGAGAAATTTTTTTAAAAAAAATTAGGGAAATTCCACGTAGTAACCCTGAGGTTTTGGGTTTTCCACGTGGTAACCAAAACTTTTACAAAATCCACATGGTAACCATGAGGTTTACCAAATTGTTCCGCAGTGACCCTTTTTGCACATAAAACGTAAGCAAACGTTAATTTTGAAGCTTTAAGGTTGTTTTAAGCCTACTTATGCGACTCACCATTTCAAATGTTATCAGTCTCAACATTTTCCCCCAAAAAATAAACCCTAACTATATCATCTTTTGATTTGGGGGGAAATATGATTTGGATGAAATATGGTAGAGTTACGGTTTATGTGTTGGTGGTGAGTCGCATATATAGGCGTACAACAACCTTAAAGCTTTGAAATTAACGTTTCCTAACGTTACGTGCAATAAAGGTCACGGTGGAACAATCTAGTAAACCTCAGGGTTACCGCGTGGATTTTTTAAAAGTTTTGGTTACCATGTGGAAAACCTGAAACCTTAGGGTTACCATGTGGAATTTCCCAAAAAAATTATATGATGAGTTCGTAGTTTATAATAGCGAACTGATGCTTTAGCTCTTTCTCAACAATGGCGACCTCTTCCACCCTCATCTACTACTCTTTATCTTCCTCATTTAAACCATCTTCTTCTCCGCTTCCTCCCACCTACCTCCCCTTCCTTCCCCGAAATCGACCTTTACCGCGAAACACTGTCGGCTCTGACGTACTAGGCGACTTCGGGGCACAGGATCCATTCCCGCCGAACTTGAATCCAACTTCGGCAAAAATCATCGGAAAGTGGAAAAGATACTAAAAATGAAAATATTGTGATGAAATTATAGTGTTTATGGAAATTAAAAGATGTTGATAGTGGAAAAGAATTGATAGTGGAATTATAGTGTTAATGGAAATATTGCTGAAAAATCTGGGCATTCTCCTGAAAAAGCTTTAGTTTGCAATTATAAACAACCAACTCACTATATATATTTTTTTTAATTTCTCCGCCATTACTTGAGATTGACTTGTTCGCTGTTACTAATAACGAACAGAGAACTTACTTTTTTTACCAGTCCTATTTGTTCGCTGTTACTAACTGCGAACATAATCAAACCACAAGTTTGGACAAAAAGTGCTTACTAAGGGAATTTTTTTGAAAACTTTGTTATTATATGATTTTTTTTATTTTTTTGTTTATTCATTTCAAATTTTTAGCAAAATTGAGTGAGGTCATTATCAAAAAGAAAAGAATGTGAAATGAGTGATAAACTACTACAGAAAGTGGTGCTTTTTTAGAGAGACAATAGGGATGATAAGAATTTGGTTTTGTTTCAGTTGAAATATTAGATAGTGCCCGTGCGATACACGGTTTTATCAAATTTTTTGAGTATAAATAACAAAAACAAATCCTAATAAAAGTATATAATATGTTTTAACCATCTCAAAATATCCAATACACTAAATAATATTCATTTAAAAAAATTGAAAAAAAAAATTATAATAATTAAAATGGTATAACCGATTAACTTTTTACTTCTACCTATTTATTCTCTCACCCACTCTTAAAGTTTTCTCAAACAAAATATTAAAGAACATCTCAAAAAAAAAAAACCAAAATATTATAAAGAACAAACATTTAAAAAGTTGCAGGCTTTATCCCAATTACCAATCTTTCCAAGTAGTTGGAAGAGAAGACGAAGAGAACCCTAAATGCAAGCTACAATCTCCATCTTGAAGATTTAACATGGTATGTGCTTAATTGATTTGCAATTATAATTTTCCATGGTTAATTTGATGAAATTTACTCATATTGAAACTTATTTATTTGAAATTTGTTGAGATGGTATTTGTTTAAACCCAAAAATTGATTTGGGTTCATTGTCGTCAATGCAAGCAGTTGGTATTTGTAAATATAATTGTCCAAAGTTAATTTATTTTTAATTATTCAATTGTATCATTTTATTAGTTGAATGAATTTGATGAATTTAAAGCCATGAATATTGTAATCTCTTAGGTTAATCTATTAAACAATATTGGGGTCGGTGAAGAAGTGTCACAACCATATTGGGGTCAGTCATTAGATCATGATTGGTATGATATTTGGTGTGGTAAATATGCTCTTGAACAATTGTATAATGGAGAGGGGGATGATGAATCAGAACATGAAAGTGCTGATGAAGATGATGATTCTAGTGAAGGGTTTGAACTTAATGGTGATAAAGAAGACAATACCAATGATGATTTCAAAGCTGATGAAGTTGAGGACAATGATATCGATGTAAACGATATACTAGATGGATTAATTGAAGAAGTTGAAGGTGGTGATAGTGACACTGATAATGATGAGTTTAAGCTTGCTAGAGATAAGGTAAAGAAGTGGAATGCTCATACTGTGGAAGTTGCTCATACTGTGCAAGGGGAGTTAGAATTAGGTTTGGTTCAAGTAGTAGAAACCGAGGAAAATGTTGTGGGCACGGCAAGTGAAGAACGTATAGCTTTAAGTGAATATGAAGATAGTGATGAAGATATTCATACTCCAGAGGACAGCTGTGAGGATGGCATTAGTTTAAGAAGAGGAAAATTTATCCCTTTTGTTAATGAAAATATAGACTTCTCAAAACATAAATGGAGTGCTGGTATGAGGTTAACGAATGTTGCTGTATTAGAGAAGCTATGACAAGGTATGCAATTGCCCAAGGTAGAAACTGGCGAATTTGGATAAGTAATAAGAAAATAGGACAAAGACTTGGGGTAAAGTGTTATGGAAGTTGTCCATTTAAGATGTATGGTAGTTAGGATCCCAAAAATTGTTGCTACGTGGTGAAGTTTGTTCAGGGCAAACACACATGCCAAAGGAACATGAAACTAAATAAGCGACTGAAGTCCACTTGGTGTGCTGATCAATTACTTGATTTATTTAAATCTAGGCCTCACATTCTCGCTTCAGAGATTATTGAGATAATCAGGAGAGCTTACAAAGTATTGGTAAAAAAAGACTTTGCATACAAAATCAAGTATTATGCACACCGAAAATTACATGGGTCAATGAAGCAACATTATAGCAAGGTCATGAATTATGTTGAAGCACTAAACCAAGCTAGTCCAGGTAGCTACTTCAAGGTAGTAACCGTTCCGGGAACTTCACCCCCTAGGTTCCAGAGGTTCTTTGTATGCTTTGAAGGTTTCAAAAACGGTTGGATTACAGGGTGTAGGAAAGTGTTGCGTCTTGGTGGTTGTTTTATCAAGACATTCTTAGGTGGAATGTTATTATCAGCCATTGGTAGAGATGCGAATGAACAAATGTTTCCTTTCGCTTGGGCTGTAGCGGAAGGTGAAAACAACGAGTCTTGGGAGTGGTTCGTTTCAGAGTTGAGGAAATTCATTGAAAGCCCAAATGGCAGTGGATGGACACTCATTTCAGACGAGCATCAGGTCGACTTCTTGTGCTCTTTAACTTTGAAATTTTACTTCATTACTAGCCACTTTTTCAGCTCTTTACCTTGTATTCATAGTTGAATTTTCAACATTATATTGTAGTTTAGCATTGCACTCAAAAAATTAGCATACATCTAACTCAAGTTATGTTAAAATACTTTATACTAAATTATATAACTTTTATTTTTTATCATTCCTTCATGTATGCAGAGTATATTAAGAGTTGTTTCCCTTGTGTTGCCTGAGGCTGAACATAGACATTGTGCACGACATATCTTTGCGAATTGACACAAATCTTATAGAGGCGAGGAGATGAAATTATTATTCTAGCGATGTGCAAATGCTTATAACGAAGCTGACTTCAATGATGCCATTCAAGACATGAATAAGGTTAATCCGAATGCAGTGGATGATTTTAAAAAACGTAATCCGAAGATTTTTTGCAAGGCATTTGTGAAAACTTCTAGCAAATGTGATGTCATTTTAAGCAATATGGCCGAGACTTTCAATTGCTATATAATCCATGCACGAGCTAAGCACTTATGTGATATGCTAGAAGATATAAGATCTATGTTGATGCAATGGTTGGTTGTAAAGCGGACCGAAGCAGAGAAGTGGACTACTAACATTTGTCCGAGAGTTCAAGCAAGATTGGATAAAGAGAAGTCAGAAGCTTCTAACTGCTGCGTCATTCCATCAACATTAACACGCTTAACGGTAAGTTATTACTATGACAACTTGGAGGTTGATTTGGATAACAAAACGTGCACTTGTAGGAAGTGGGATGTTAGTGGGATCCCTTGTCGCCATGTCATTGCATGTTTATTTTATTTACATAAAGAGCCTGAGGATTATGTTGATGTGTGTTATACAAAGGAGGCTTATGTTAGGGCATAGAGTGGGAGTATCAACCCATGTACAGGGGAAAGACATTGGCCTAGAGTTGATTTAGCACTTGATTCCCCTCCCATTAAGATAGGGCCAGGCAGGCCTAGGAAGAATCAGCTCAAAAGTCCTTTTGAGGATCCTAAACGACCCGGTAAATTAACAAAGCATGGTCAAGTAAAGTCATGTAATGTTTGCAAGTCCACCACCCACAATAAGAGAAAATGTCTGAACAAAGACAAACATATTGAATTAAATAATCAACCAAGTAAGCGACAACGAGGGAGACCAAGAAAAAACATTGATGTGGAACAAGTTGCAGCAACAACTACTCCAAACCATCATAATGCATCCGCTCCACCTACTGCAATAGGAAGGGGAGGGAAGACTTTGAGGGTAGGTCAAGGTACTAGGGGTGGCGCTAGTAAAAGAGGAGGATTCTCTCAGAATGTTGCCCTCAGTGGGGGTATTCAGATTTTGAAATCATGAACATTTTTCAACTGTGGCATGATTAGGAGCTATTCGGATTGTGAAATGTATTCACTCACAATATTTTGGAGCGTAACTAACTTTTGGAAGTTATATCTCTTAATGTATTAGGTTATGTTATTTTGCCAAATGTATTCGGATTGTGAAATGTATGCACTCACAATAGTTTTAGAATATTAAGTATTATCTTATTATGAAGTATTATGTAGTATAGCAGACAACTAAGTTCTACGTCTCTTTTATTTTAACCAATATATAATCTATCTAAAAACTATAATTTATTGTATACTTTAATGTAGATGCGTATAATAAGAGTGATGGCAGTATGAGTAAAGCTTGCAAAAGAGATTCAAATTAAGATATAATTAGATTTATCTTAACATCCAAGGTAGAATAACAATGAAGATGAATAATAGAGGAAGAAAATTACTATTTTAATAAGGTTGACAAAGCTTCACCAAGCTTCACCTACTACTACCGGTTAATATTAATGTTGGTTCTACTTTGAGAATACTATCAGAATAAATTGGTTTATTTTGAGTTAACTAATAAATGGGTTTATTTTGAGCAGACAAACAATAAGATGAATTATTTTCATCAATGTTTCCCAAAATATAATATATAGTTTGCTAATACATTAAATATGATTTGACCTAAAAAGTATAAAAAACAATTAATAAGAAAAATAATATATTCAAAATAAAAAAGTACAAAGTCAAATATCATAATAACAATGACATCATCATTTAATTTAGGAGGGAAATTTTTTAATGTGGAAACGATACGTAAGCAATTTTGAAAGGTGATGATGTAAGCGTGTTTTGTTTTAATAATAGTTATAGATATATTGCTTTTCTGATGAGCAATTTGGGTTTAATACTCGCTATATTTTTTTATTCCTTCCGCTACCTTAGCCTATTCATTATAAAAAAAACAATTAGATCAGTTTAAGTAAGATAATGGAACTACATCTATAAATAAAGGATACTTTAGCAATGTAACAACTAACAACCTATTTTTAAAAAGTACGTTTTTGATCCAAAACACCTATAAATAGTTAGTTTTCAACTTCGGAGCAAATAAGAAAGACTTTGTATGATAGTTTCCTTAAAATTGCAACATAAAGTTCATTTTAAAATTTTTTTATATAGTATTTATACTAATACAAAGAATAATAGTCAACAACAATAATAACAATAATAAGAAAAATCTCCTAGAATAATTTATCCTTTTCACGAATTTCCTAATTTCACTTATTGATTAACCATGAATAATCTCAATATTAGGAGGTATTTTTCCTAGGGTAAACTCGGGTAACTAGATGACCTGCTATAGTAGGTAATTTGCCAAAAAAATTAAATTGAAAATCAATGTAAAATTAGAGAAAAATTATGAAATTTTTTATAAAAATTCCAAATTATAAAAAAATAAAAAAAAGAAAAAAATTGAAATATTTTTTACATTTTTGTCGACATTTTATTTTAATTTATCTTTTAAAAAAAAAATAAAAATTGGCTATAGCAAGTCATTCGATTATTGAGTTTATTATAGACAACTGCACCTAAAGTTTGAATTATTTATGGTCAATCAATTGATGAAATTATTGTAAGAAAATCATGAAAATATAGAATTATAATATAATAATATAAGGGATATTCTACTTGGTAGCAACAAACTTTTGCAAAAAATCAGTGGTTGCAAATCTTAAAAAAAAAAAAATCCCAAAATAGCATTGTGCTTTTGGAATTTCACAACTTAACATATAAGCTAACGATTTTTGGGTATTACGACAACGATTTTTGGGTATTAATGTTACGACAACTTAAATTTCACAACTTAACGTATAAACTAAAAATAACACACAAGCATCCTATATTTATGGAATAGCTCACACTACTTCACGAAGCAAGGTGTCGTTTCATTAAACACGAGGATGATCCACGAAACACGAGATTGATTAACGAACCAAAGTTGCCTTTCATCCAACCCGTTCATCCCAAACAACATGGTTAAAAATAACCATAATAACTATTGAAAGTTATAAATATAACCAACAAATGAAAATAGAACGTCACAAGAAAAATCCCGCAAAAATCATAGAGTGTAGACGATATATGGATGAATCCTTGTAGGTTAAATGGGTTCATGGAGTGTATATGAAAGGAGGACAGTGAGCAGCTGAGTCTTGAAGAATTCAATAAGAGACAATTTACGTATATGGATGAATTAGGCGTAGGGCCGGCCCTGGGTTTTTAGGGGCTCGGGGCGAAAGATTATTTATGGGCCCCTAAACTTTTGTATACATAGAAAAGTTCGAACCTTAACACTAATTGAAAACTAAAATTCATAGTGGGCTCTGGGCGTAGACACGCTTTGCCCTTGCTTAGGACTGACCCTGATTAGGGGAACTATTCCATCAGGAAGTATACAAATGGAGAAGTACTTTTCTTTGATTGTAGATGTAGATACAACAAAATGTGAATTAGTGCCATTCAAGGTTCCATTGGTGTGTCCCTCACATCTAAATCCTTGACATCCGTATGCTCTAGGAAATGGAATAGTTATTACTAGATAGTATCCGTGCGATGCACGACTTTATTATATTTACTGATAAATTTGTATCATTTAAGAAATTAAAATTTTAAGAAATAAATTTTACATTATAGTTATATCTCATTTCACTCTGAAAAGTTGTATACATTACATACATTGTTTGATTTTTATCATACTTTACATTGTGCGCGCAGATGATTGTGAAAAGTCAGTTATAGATTTAACATAAATATTTGTGTAAAATTATTTTATAAAAGTTAAAAAAAATAATTTGTTTGTCATAAAAAATATAAGTGACTTGCATAAAGGTAGTCACAACCTAAATCATATTAAACTTATGCATTGCATTTAAGTAACCAATTTCAATAGTATTAATAAAAAATCCTCATTAAAGTATATTATCTTTTAACAAACTTAACATATCCAATACACTTAAATAATATTCATTTAATAAATAAAATTGATAAGATTTTATAAATAATTGAAGAAAAATAAAATGAAATATATAATTTTCTAATACATTAAATGATGTGACCTAAAAAGTATAAAATCAATCAATATGGATAATATTATAGTCATAGTTAGATTACAAAGTAATAAAGAATATATAAATAATATTCATAAAACCAATGACATCATCATTGAGTTTAGGAGTGAAATTTTTTTGTTGAGGTTGTGACACGTAAGCAATATTAAATAATGATGATGTAAGCGTGTTTTGTTTTAGTAATAGTTATTATTATTATAGATTTAATATGACAAATCACTATGAAAATACCACGTGAAATTTTATAATTTTTTTTATTGGAATGTGTATGATATACGATTGTATGATATGATATGACTATGAAGTATTTTCATAGTAGTATTGTTTAAAAAATATAGAAAAATTATAATGATAAATACTTCCTCCGTTCCATAATATTTGTTACATCTAACTTTTACGCAATCCAATGTACTATTTTGTTCATTTATATGTCGAATTATACACATTTAAAATTATAAAAAGTTTACATTATGAAAGTATGCTATTAGACGATTCAAACAAGATCCCACTTGACTATATTATTACTTACATGTTAGCCGCCATATATAAAATAAACTTAAACGATAAACGGTACCCAGAAACAAAACGTAGCAATTATTTTGTAACCACGAAGTAATTGTTGTAAGACTTTAGGGAGTAATTTGTAAGGCATGAAACCACATTTTTGACCATCTTCATTGCAATCTTGATAGAAGCCCTAACCCTTCAGCAATCAGTTCTTTCTCCTTTCTATGACTGCAACTGCACTCTATCTATACTCCCTCTTTTTGTCTCTTTCTTCATTCAATATTCACTTTCTTGATTTCTTCTTCTAATCACTTGTAATTAGTTTTCGATCTACCAATTTCTCCATCTTTTTTTTCATTTTCTTCCATTAAACTCTACTTTTTTTAGTACTTTAAACTTTAATTTGCAATTAATTTCTTGGGTTTTTCATTTCTTATAAGTTTCTTTTATCATTTCCATGAACTGGGTTACTTGATTTTTGTCGGTTGGTTCACTTTCCCGCCTGCTTTTACAGGTTAGTTTATCATATTAATTTTCTCCATTTCTTGTTCTAGAATCATCTGACTTGTAATTTATTTTGTGGGATCTCAAGAAACTGACTTGTTTAAATTTTGCATGTTGATCTTAATATTCTTGATCTGAAAATTTGGGTCTTTTGAAACTATAAGTGGGTCTTTTTTACTTTGTACTTTTATTTTTCTTTATTGGGATCTATTTTTTTAATTTCATTTTGTTAGCTTAAAAGTCTTCTTTTTCATTATTAGGGTTTTCTGCTGCAAAAGGATTATGATATCAGTTGTTCTTATTTAGATTGTATATATTCTGTAGTTCTAGTTGTAATTTTTTTGATTTATATGTAAGTTTTAGCCTTTCTGTTTTGGAATGTCATAAGTTTTTTTTTCTTAGTTGCTAATCTTTGTAATTTTGAAGCATCAAATTGGAGTGTTTGTTATGATGCAACTTATGGGACAAAATCCCATTCAACTTAGGAAAAGGGAAAACTCGTTTCATTATCGATTCAGTTTATATGCTGTTAGATTCTGTTGGTTCGTGTGGAGTATATATTAAGGGGTGTTTGGTAGCTGTTTTTGAAGGATGGAAATGGAATCAAGTTAAGCAAATTCATTATTTTGTTACGAGGTTTCGATTATTTTGTTACGACATGAGAAGTAACAAATAAACAAGCGAATTCATCCTCCTCGTCTCCTCTCTCACCATCCTCACTTTCTCTATGACAAAATAAGCGAATTCGTTCCATTTTAGCATTTTCATTCCATTTATCTCTATTTATTATTTTGATTAGGGGAATGCAAAGTCTGTTATATTCTGATGGGATATACTTTAGAGTTTGTGTGTTTGAATACAAGTGAATGGACAAATAGGGGCGGGAAGAAATATGAGTTTTTCTTCCAAACCTCGCCATCGTAGGAAAGATTTTTTTCTACATAATGTAAAAGCTTTCATCCTTCCAATTCCTTCTCCTTCATTTTCCTCCCCTTCTATCCAAAATCTTATAGATGTTTTTTCTAAGAGAAATTTAGATGATGGGACGTAATGTAATGACATATATGGAATTTAGACAGTGAAGTTGGTGGGAAATAGTAGCAGGGCTTCATATAATCCTCAAAACGAGCATGCCCACCCTAAGTAGGAGTCTCTTAATGGCATTGAGGTTATGAAATATATTTATCTTGTTCAACTCAGCACAAAAAAAAAAAAAACTGTCTAATCAGCTATGTTTTTAGGTACTCAACCTTTTAGTAATGATTACTCTTAGTAAGCTGCACTTGATTATTGAACAAGGTCCCCTAGTAGGCATATTGGCAATGGGTCAAGCTACTATTATGGGGCTTTATTGGGTAGTTTGCTCTTTGTTGGCAAACTATTACCTGTCTTGGCAACAAATGACTAGTGTACCCACTTTCCATCGATTATCTCCTCTGAATCTCTTCCCAATCACCATTTTTTCAATTTCTCGTGATTTTCACCGTGCTCTCCCTTGAGTCCTACCCTAGTTTCTTACTTTGTTCAAAAGAATTCTGCATATATAATGATCAAGAGACTCAATAAAAAGTTAGCTTAATGATTGTACTTGATTAAATTCATTTAGAGTGGTCAAAATTACGAATAGCAAGGTTTTCACATCTTAAACTTTAGTTTTTTTTGTCATTGACTCGGCCATTTGCTGTCTATGAGAGCATAAGTGTGTCACCATTTGGTATTTTTTCAGTAGAAATACAACACAAGTTTACCCTTTTTAGTAACTCACACATATATTGTCAAGTTCGTCACTAAAGTTTAGCTTCCCTTCTATTGGGTGGATCCTACTAGACCCACATTAATTGCTGCCTGGACCCTTCGAGTAGCCATATTTTGTGTTTGCCCTCTTTTGAATTTGGTCTACTTTGTTTGCTAGTTATATGCAAGAGATGGAAAGAGGGGTGTTCTTTTACATGAGTGATGCATTGCGTCCTTGCTTTAATTTTTGAGATTATTTCTGCCATCACCACACTGTAATTCTGTAACTAAATTCTTCATTTACAGGTAGATGCCATTTTTACCGGTGGGGTTGGCTAAAATGTTTTGAGTTAAAGAAGCTTAAAGTGTTCCTTGAGATTGAATGTGACACAGTTTTCAGTTACTTTATATTTTTTTAACTCAATCCCCATGGTGTTTTATGATGAAATTGAAGCCTCTTTGATCTCTTACAAAGGTAAAGGGTGCTGATACTCAAAAACTTAGTATGGAACATTCCAATGACTATGCACAAGTTTCCACCAGCTATGCAGCTGGAAATGAGGAGGTTCATCCTGTCTCTGAGAGGTTTATGCAAGATGCTACAAATTGCATAAACATGAACATGAGACCTCCAGAGAGTAGTGCTCCGGAAGTCAAACCAGTTAATTTTTCAATACAGACGGGAGAGGAGTTCTCTCTTGAATTTATGCGTGATCGTGTGTTTCCTCGGAAACCTGCCATCTCAAAGGCTATGGGTGATTCACAAGGCGCACCAAGTTATATGGACATAAAAGGTATTTTTGGAATCAGTTGCACGGAGTCTGATAATGGCTCAGATATTTCTATGCTTACATTGGCAGAAAAAGGTCCGAAAGAGTTTGACCGAAAGAACTCATCAACTTATGATGGAAAAACTTCCCATGGATCAATGCGATCAATTCGTCAAAATTCCTCAGCATATGGAAGTAGTCGAGGTTTTCATGGATATGCTTCATCTGGAACGTCAGATGGCTCATCATCTAAGATAAAGGTACTCTGCAGCTTTGGTGGTAAGATCTTACCTCGGCCGAGCGACGGAAAGTTTCGGTATGTTGGGGGTGAGACACGTATCATGCGAATAAATAAAGATATTTCTTGGCAGGAGCTCAAGCAGAGAACTTCTATGATATTAGATTGTCCTCATACCATTAAGTATCAGCTTCCTGGGGAAGATCTTGATGCTCTGGTGTCTGTATCAAGCGAAGAGGATTTGCAGAATATGATGGAAGAGTGTAATATTTTAGGTGATGGAGAAGGGGCAAAGAAACTTCGTCTATTTCTGTTTACCTCGAGTGATTTAGAGGAGTCTCATTATACTTTGACTGGCGGTGATGTTGATTCTGAGTTTCAGTATGTTGTTGCTGTCAATTGCATGGACATGGACATTAGAAAACACTCGGGCATGCATAATTTAGATGCATCAATGGGTTCAAATGCTAACCGAGTGGATGGTGCGGTTGGAGTAACCAGTTCTTCTCATGTTGAAGGTCCCGCTCCATCAACAGGAACGCCTTTACAGTCATTTGTACCTGGACCCGGCAGTGGCTATCAACTTATTCCGAATCAGTTTCGTGGACAGGTGAGTCACCATGAAGATTTGAAGGGGTATCAGCTACATGGTAGTCATGATGTGCAACCCCCTGCACACTCTCGTGAAGAAAGTATTACTGCTATGTCATTGCATGGATTATCAGCAAATCAACAGAAACAGACGGACGCTCAGGTACGTGTTTATAATTTTGAAATGAAGTTTAAAACAATTTTTGTCGATTGTGTTTGATAAACTCTAAGCTCGATCTGTTCTTTCAGTCTCACCAAGTTGATGTAAATAGTAATCTTCCCGCTGAAGAAACATCTGGCTCTGCTGTCAACTGTGATTTACCTCCAAAGGGTGAAAAAAGATACCAGGAACATACCATGACCTCTCCATCTGATGCGGTGTATGTACCACGTGTTTTGGAGCCTACAAATTCAGAATATGCTCACCCTTTTGACCATGCATATGCTTCTGAACATGCTCACTCGGAACGTAATTCATTCAACATGAATTATAATGAACTTCCTGCCACCCAGAGACCTTATCTGTCAGTCAACATTCCTAGGGAGCAGGGAGAGATGCTGAACAGGCTAACTAAGTCTGATGATTCACTCAACCCTCAGTTCCTTATGTCACATTCTCATGCTTCAGTTGCACAGCAAGATACAGCTACTGGCTCTAAAATGGTTGACAATGAAGGGGTCAATTTTCCAGTAGACAAGGAGAACGTTTCAAGACAAACTGTTTCTGGCACTATTGAACAGACAAATGCACCTGAGCAAACCCCGTTTGTAGAATGCAACTCAGAAATGTCTTGCCCAGATGATAAGCGTAAGGGACAGCTAGTTGATGGGGTTGAATTCGGGCATGCACGATCTGATGTAAGCCAACCGTCTAAAAGTCAGCAAGATGATCATGCTTCTAATCTCACCGAATTTAAATGGGCAGATGAGACCAGCCAAACCTCCACCGGTGCTGAGAGTATCCTTATAGATATCAATGACCGATTTCCTCGTGATCTGCTCTCAGACATATTCTCAAAAGCTATTTTATCTGAGGAGTCATCTAGCATTAATCAACTACCTCATGATGGGGCTGGCTTGAGCATGAATATTGAAAACCATGATCGAAAGCATTGGTCTTTTTTTAAAGATTTGGCTAAGGATGATTTCCGAAAAGATGTTTCTTTGATGGATCAGGATCATCCTATTTATCCCTCTGGACATGCCAAAGTTGATGAAGAACTTTCCGGAGTTTACCAGTTTACACCTTTATCAATTGATGGGATTCCCTCCAGGGGTGTTGATACTCATGTTTTTGGCGATTTTGGTCACCGAGATTTACCAGGTACTGGTTTAGTTAACCAAGTAGTCTCTGCATCAGAGTTTAACCCCTCGCAGGCAAACTATAGTGAAGTTGTCCAATTTGATGGTGTTGGGACTCCGTACCCAGATTATGAGGTATTTTATGTAATGAGAAAATCTATTTTTTGAGATGGTTTAAATGTATGATGGTGATTAATTATCTTATGCTTTTATTTGTTAGGAGGCAAAGCAAGAGACAAAGCATGTTGGTCTTCCTCCTCTAGATCCTTCCCTTGCGGATATTGATATTAATACCTTACAGGTATCATCATTGTATCCCTGCATATATTGATTTATTGACATTGCAACTTTGTACTTGTTTGCTTTTTAGTTGTTAGTGGAAAGTGTCCAAAGTGTCGGAATGTGAGAAACATTGTCCACAATTTAAAATGTTCTTGTTTAATTGTTTGCATTCTTGTTTAATTGACTTATCTCGGTGCTTTTATTGTATTACGCTAAAAGTTATTTTGATTTGAGGGCTTGCTTGCATCCCTTTGATCCACATTCCCTTATTATATGATTAAAATTTCGGGAAATAATTAATTGCAATCCTGCTAATGCTAGATCTGCTCTTTGTATCACTCATAACTCAAAAGTGTGCAACATGGGTGGGTGGGTGGGGGACCGGAAAGTAACTGCAGCCCCAGTAATGCTAGATCTGTTTTACTTTCAAAAAGCATCCCTCTAATCATTTGTTGTTTGTTGAAGCAGCTCATAAAGAACGATGATCTTGAAGAGCTTAGAGAACTGGGTTCAGGAACATTTGGCACTGTATATCATGGAAAATGGAGGGGCACAGACGTTGCTATCAAGAGAATAAAGAAAAGTTGTTTCACTGGTCGATCATCCGAGCAAGAGAGACTGGTACCTATTTGTTCCATTAAAAAATTTCTATACCCATTTCTGAATTTTTTTCTATAAAAAGATAATTTTGGTGCTGTCCTAAGTTGCCGATATTGATACACTGAACTGTAGACTAGGACCCACAATATAGGTTTTCTATATGGTTTGTGGTATTAGATATTATGTTCTCTAGTAAGACGAGAACTACCTCTTGGCTGTTACTGAGTGATTTTTTCTTGCAATTTTCTAGACTGTAGAATTCTGGCGTGAAGCTGACATCCTTTCAAAACTTCACCATCCAAATGTGGTAGCATTTTATGGTGTTGTTCAAGATGGACCTGGAGGAACAATGGCCACAGTTACAGAGTTTATGGTTGACGGTTCTTTGAGGCATGTTCTTCTTAGAAAGGATAGGTAAACATTCTGCCTCCTTTACAGCTTTCTTATATAATTGGAAGAGGAATGAATAATTGTCGGTCATAGATACCCTTCAAATGGAATCATCACAAATTATACCCTTTTCTATTCTTCACCCAATATTAAATTACGTAGGCATTTGGACCGTCGCAAACGACTAATAATTGCAATGGATGCTGCTTTCGGGATGGAATACTTGCATTCAAAGAATATTGTGCATTTTGATTTGAAGTGTGACAATCTGCTTGTCAATTTGAAAGATCCTTCTCGTCCTATTTGTAAGGTATTTTCATAAGCTGGCACTTCGTAATAACTTTTTTTTTCTTTTCAATTTTCAATGTCCGGAATATTTTTTTTTGTATTATGGATACTTTATAGCTGTTTCCAATGTTTTTTTAGGTTGGTGATTTTGGACTATCAAAAATCAAGCGTAACACGTTGGTTTCTGGTGGTGTAAGAGGAACTCTTCCGTGGATGGCTCCTGAACTTTTGAATGGAAGTAGCAGTAAGGTCTCAGAGAAGGTAATGTTGTGCTCTCTCATCTCATTATGGATCTGCTCTGTGGGACCCAATAAAGCACCTTCTATGAACTCATGCTTCCTTGGCTTAAACATTTTATTTTGTTGACCGGTTTGGGTTATTTGTATCAGGTCGATGTTTTTTCTTTTGGTATTGTTCTATGGGAAATCTTTACCGGGGAAGAACCTTATGCGAATATGCATTATGGTGCCATAATAGGTAAGAGTACAGTGCCTACTTTTGTTTAAATCTACAATGTTACCAGAATATTTTGTTTTGGATTATTATGGATTATAGAAAACGCCTCATCCGATCAAGTGCACTTCTTATTTATGTGAATTATTTGATGATTTTTGTTTCCGATTTCCGAGGATCAATTGGAAACAACCTCTGTTTTATCACTATCAATGGTAAGGTTGCGTACATTCGACCCCTGATACCTCACCCCTAAGGGGTAGCTTCTTGGTGGAATTGGGGTAATGGAATAAATAGGCTTCTTTTAAGCATTTTTTTTTTGTCTTGGTTTTCTCATTTCTGCTTCCTGCTATGTATTTGGTCTGGTTATGGACTTCTTTTGATAGGTGTCTTGCACTGGCCTGTTACAAGCCCGACCCTTTAAGAAATATAAGGGCTTGATCCTTCCTAAACAGTTTGGGTCATGCCGTCATGGGTTTGTAGCCGAGCCTATCCCCATCACACACCTATCGACTATAGTGATGATATTTGTCTTCTTGGGGGCGTGCACATGTTCTCCATCCCCTGCCATCTTCATGGTCTAAATTTTAAATATAATGTAACAAGTTGCGATATGTATGATGCAGGGGGAATTGTGAATAACACGTTGAGGCCGCCTATTCCAAATTACTGTGATTCAGAGTGGAGAACGCTAATGGAACAGTGTTGGGCTCCAAACCCTGCTGCTCGGCCTTCTTTTACGGAAATTGCAGGCAGATTACGTGCAATGGCTGATGCATGCCAAACCAAACCTCAAGCACCGAAAGCTTCTCATTAATTTATATCGGAAAGGCCCTTGTAATTTTTTTCTCCTTTTAGCAGAAATTTCTCATGAAGATGTTATTAACTCATTAAAGGTTCGGGTTAACAGCTCCCTCAAAGTATTTTCTGAAGCAGGAGCTGTATATGTATTAAAATCTTTCCTGAATTTACTTCATAATTCTCAGAACCTCAGTCATTCATTCTGTACAGGAGTGTGGTCAAAGTTACGACAGCATCGCCTTTTGCTTGTAGAGCATATGTTACTCAGGCACTTATTACGGAATTATTTCCATGTCGGGTGTTGAAAGGAGCTTTTGCTTGAAGAAAATGGTGCGCTGTACTCGGAAAAGCCATCGTTATCCTGGATTTCCCGTGTACAATAGCCTTTGCATGTTTGGCTTGTGCTTGTGTTTTAGCCGTTTTGCGATACCGTTTCATGGATTTATTGAAAGATCTATAGAGATACCAAATGTCTTGTATGGTATTGGTATTAATGTGTTGCTGAATAATAAAGCAATTACTTTGGTTATCTTGGATGGAGCTTTTTAATATGGTGGCCTTGAGTTTTTTTAAAAGGTATTGTGGCTTGTGGGTGATAAAAGGATAAACAAGAGAAGGGTGAAGCCATAAAAAACAAGATGATAAAAATATACTCCTTTCCTATCCTTTAACATTCAAACTTATGGCTTTCTAACACTATAACCTTTAACTTTTCTTTTTGTGAACTACGGCTGCGAACTTACCGAAACTCGATGACATTTAATTTTCACTCAAATTCATTAATCTAACCTAAATTAATCAATTATCCTAATTAGACACTCCTTTCCTATCCTCCTTTTACCCCTCTCCAATTAACACGATAATTCCTAATTCTCTCACCCACCCCAACGCCATCACCACCCCATTTCCTGCTCCCATCCTTTCCCCTCACTTCACCCCTAACTCATTACCGATCTCTCTTCAACAGGTCGCCTAATCGGTTGAATTATCAATCAACTCTCCTTTCCTTTTTTGGTTTAATGTTCATATGAGAATCAAAAATTCATCTTTCAAGACCTTTTTCTCTCTGCTTTGCTTCTAAAATTTGTAGGGCTTCTCAATTGCTTTGTTTTTCAACCTAATTCTGAATTTTGTAATAAGTTGATTGTTCCTTCTTAATTATTAGAGCTTACCAGTGAATATTATGAACATCAATTGACGCAAACACAATTGAGTCAGTTGAATGAAACCAACAAGGGAGTGTAATAAATCATTTCTTACAATCTAATAGTAATTGCTGCTTATTGTCAATGTCATTTTCATTGAATTTCTTATGGAATTTGTTTGTTTTTTCTTTACTCAATTTCAGATCTTGTACAAATAAATCCATGTAAGAAAGAGAAAGGAAAATGTTTTATTATTTTAATTGTTGATGTGAAGCTTTAAAATTTGGAAAGGTTAACCTTTAGTCTGCTTGCATATAAAAGACAAATATTTATTTATTCTACAAAGGACCAACCTTTACGCCCAATTTGCAAACAAAGGTCTTTTTGACTAGTAATCAAGAAACCATTTAATGAAGTCACCTATTTAGCTATAGTTGTCACTTTACATTATTTTTAAAAGTAAATTTGAAAACTTTTCATTTCATTCTCTCACACGCAACTTAACTTTTTCAACCCAAAAAATTCTACAATCAACTTCTCCAATCCTTCTTCAATCGCTTTTGGGTTTGAGGTTCGACTGAGAAGGGCGATTTCGTGGTTTTGCAAAGTTTTTTTTCGAGGACATCTTAGTATATACAGGCAAACATTTCTTTTTAATTGCTCAACTAAACGTTACAATGTTGCTTTAAATGGCTCGCATTTTGCTTAGAAATTAGGCTTTTTTCAAATTTGCTGGAATGATGATTTTGTACAGAAGCAATTTCGAATATTTTGGTTTTTATCTCAATTTATAAACACCATGGAAGAAATTTGTGTCATGTAAGTTATCTTAATTCTCTTCATTTAATACCTACATTACCATTACACAATGCTTGTTTAATGGTGTATTTTCACTTTCTTTGTGTTCTTACAGTTGCCCGAGCAAGTTGGAGGATCAAGGTTTGCCCGAGCAAGTTGAAGGATCAAGGTCAATCATTCACACCTCCTCATAAACTGTATCTCAACCAACTCAAGCATTGACCGCAAATAATGTTTTTTTTAGCATAATAGTTGGTTTATTTGCCTAACGCAGTTTTCAGATTCTATTGAATCAATTAATAATTATGTTTTGTTGTAACTGAAGACTAGGAATGAACAATTAGCATAACAA
The DNA here is from genome assembly GCA_019425755.1 of Amaranthus cruentus. NCBI lineage: Eukaryota > Viridiplantae > Streptophyta > Magnoliopsida > Caryophyllales > Amaranthaceae > Amaranthus > Amaranthus cruentus. The sequence continues at coordinate 7,821,869 of CM033466.1, forward strand.
TTAGCATACCAATTAGTTAGTTTATATGCCTGGTGTAATTTTATTAGTTTCATCTATGTATGATATTAGAATGAGAAATTGAGAATGATTCGAATTTAATTGCAATAAAAGACATTCAATTTCATTAACTTAGTAGATTGAAATAACTTGCTACATATATCACTTCATTAATTTGTAAATCATCTACAAGCATCTTCCTACATCTACAAGTTTTTCCTAAATCATATACATTGCTGAAAACATAAGGGCAAACATAGCCCACGAAATCAAATCCATCTTAATGTCTTCATTTGCCTTCTTCAAAGCAGACATTATACTATTCATTTCATCTTTCTTTGCATTGAATTTTCTTATCTTCTCATCCAACAAGCTACATTGTGCCTCTAGCCCCGCTAATTTGCCTTGCATGTGGTCTAAAGTTTTGAGAAATTTGGATTCTTCTCAGAAAAATTGTCATCACTCTACAAAGCAAAAGAACATTAAGATTTACACTTTCTTTCAAAAAACAACAAAACTTAGAAAAGAGTAGAACTTCTTCCTAGTGTTTGGTCCCCTTCAAACAATCCTTAAATATTTCACTCATAGAAGTTATAGTCAAGGTCTGGAGAAAGGGTGCAAGACGACATATTATATTCTTATCGAGAAAGTTACGACCAAAAAATGTCTCAACCCAATCCTACAAATGAAAACAAAAAACAAATAATACGTGTCATAGGTAGTAGGTAGCGAAACAAGACATTGTAAGACAAATAATAAGATTAATAACAATAAACAAAGAAAAATAAATAACAATCAAACAGGATCAAACAATAAACACAAAAAGATGATTACATATAATATACGACAACTTTAAACCCACCATCATTGTTGTTTGCATTGTTGTAGCTTAGTATTTAGGAAAAATTGTCGGGAATAACCCGTACTTTTAATGTTTGCCTGTGAATAATCCCTACTTTTGATTATTCATAAATAATCCCAACTTTACACTGAGTTTGCTCACAGTACCCCCAATTATTAGAAACCGGCTATTCTAGGTTGTCTTCAATTAACCCATACAACCTTCATCTCCTTCCTTCTAATTGACACTTCCACAAACAACAAAATCCCCAATTCATTTCTAGGGTTCATGAGCATATCCCAAATTTTGCAAATCAAAGACAAATCTTGGCAAGGCTATCTTCAATTGGTTGTGTGTACTCTTCATCTTCATTAAAATGGTAAGATTCTATTCTCATGGAGTTTTTTTTTTTGCAATTTTGTTCGATAATCTTCGCTACACTGTGCGAAATCGACTGTGCGAAAATTCATGGTTTGATTGTTAGTGAATTGTGAATTGACTGTGAATTGTGTTTATCTTCAATTTTGTTTGTGATTCTATTCTAATGGAGGTTTGTTTATCTTCAATTTTGCCAAAAATTTTACTATGCGAATTGAAACTGTGCGAAAAATCATGGTTTGATTGGAAAATCTGTGCATTTACATTGTGTTTATCTTCAATGGTGTGGATTAGTTTGATTCATTTACTTTGCAAAAAATTAAGTTGGAAAAATAATCTTGATTTTTCAATTCTTTTTGTTGCATTCATAGGTTGATATACTTAATTCATTTACTGTGAAAATTTGGCAAGGTGGAAAATTCAAAAGGACTGGGGTTGGTTTGGAGTATTTGGGTGGGGAATTTCGAACAGTTTCTGTTGATCCCGATTTAATTTCGTGGTTTGATTTGGATGAATTGGTAGTTACTAATGTTGGTATTGAGTATGACCATACGCTATACTATTCACTTCACAATTCTTCGACATTTGAAGAAGGTCTGTGTAGGGTTAATAGTGATGCATCTGTTATGGAAATGGCTACAATTGGAACAAAAATGAGGGTTGTAGAATTATATGTTGTGAATAAATTGGATGATTTGCAATTGTTTAGGGATTTCAATTATCTCATTCATGCAGGATTCAAGCATATCTTCTGAAGCATTGTTGAATTGTTCTACCCAAGCATCAATCTCAAATGATCCCATTAATTAGTAGTAGAATAGTTACTTTTGAAATGTAATGGCAATTACCTTTTGCTAACTGTAGTTGCCTATTACTTATTTTGATGTGTAGGGTATGGAATGTAAAGTATGTATTAACACTTTAGCTGCCTAACACTTATTTTGATAATGTGTATAGATCAATCAATATGTAAGAAATGATATTCTAATGTAATGGCAATTAGCTTGTGCTAACTTTCTATGTATGTATAAACAATGGAGGAATGTGAGATGTTGAAGATGATGAATTATTGTAAAAAAAAAGAAAAAAAAAGAGTGAATGGAAAGTTTGAATTTTCTCTCTCTAAGCTTAGGGTTTAACAATGGAGGAATGTGAGATGTTGAAGATGATGAATTAAGGCAGCAAGCAGCAGCTCAAGGAAAGGGGAAACAAGTCATTTCGTAGGTGTTACTTGCTATAACCGGTCAAAAATGAGGAGGGGGTGCTGTGAGCAAACTGAGTTCAAAGTTGGGATTATTTATGAATAATCAAAAGTAGGGATTATTCACAGGCAAACGTTAAAAGTACGGGTTATTCCCGATAATTTTTCCTAGTATTTATATCATTCGCAATCTCATCTATTACCAAACACAAATTCTTGTGAGAGGTGGTTTCTTTAAGGGACCATCTCTAATTGGATCGGCTCATAAAAGAAAATATAAAGTAAAAGTAGGAATTAAGCTATAACGGGCTGGGCCTGAGAGGTGTCTCTCAAGAGACTGACTGATTACCTAAATAATGTCATAGAAAACATGTTTTAAGGATTGTCTCTTTAGAACGATTGAGTTATGCGCTTAGAATCAAACCTCGGAGGCCATTTATGATCGAAAAATACTTTTATTTCTATGTCCTAACAATTGTCTTCACTTCTCGATATCTTACACTATATTGATGTGTTTTTTTAAATATTCTTCTGTCACTGCCCACCAAGTATATTTATTGATGCCTTTGTCGTATACCTTATGAAATGTCCTAAGTACGGATGACAACATGTCAGATCTAAACTGGGTTCAGGTGGACACATATCTATATTCGTTTTTTGAGGGAGTAACCAGATCCAGACCCAAAACAGTTGGTCCAAATTCTTAGGATCCATATTCGTATCCACATATCTAGGTTTGAGTCCGAGTCAAGTTTAGTTTTTCACATTTAATTGAATTTTGCTCCGAATCGCGATATAGATAAAGGTATAGAGTTTAATTAATGATGATAATAAAAAAAATATAATTAAAATCCAAAATGTATCCAATGATATAATTCGATTCTCATCTATTTTTTTTTCCCTTTTCTAGCCTACCTATAATAGTAATAAAAAAGAAATTCTAAGTGGTTAATTACCCTAAGTTTTTTTTGACTTTTTACGTGGTGGATAAACGTTGTTTATCTGCGTGGTGACCTATTGTATCATTTCTGCATGGTAGACAGATAATTAAGGTTATTTTTTTAAAGTTATGTCATTATTATCTATTATAACGACTTTTATTCATAAAACAAACATTATAATCGCTTTTATGGGGCACTCTTTCAAAAATTTATTCGAAATGAGTATTTATAATTTAACAAATGCAATTTATCTATCACATGAAAAAATTAAAAGTTCAAAATCATCATACTGATCATAAATTACAGGGGTTGTTTGACAAATTAGCTTATTGAGCAATTTAGCTTATTTTGATATAAATAGAGGATTGGGTGGTCAAACCAGCTAATGCTAATGTTTGGTGAATTAGTTGGTTGACGAATAATTCATTTTTGAACAAACTGCTTATAGCAGCGGATTTCAGCTGGTCAAATCAGTTAATCAAATTCAACTGGTCAAATCAACAACTCTAATCAACTATCATCTACCGGCTATTAACTACTCGTATTTGCCAAACATCTAGAGGTGTTCATTCGGGTCATCGGGTTGATTTTGGGTCAGGTGTTTCAGGTCGGTTCAAAATCGGATTTTGCGTTCACATTAATTTTTACATAATTGTAGATCTATTTTTAAGTCGGGTCAAATCGGGTTCGATTATAAGTCGGGTGTCTATCGGATCATCGGTTGTGTTTTGAAAAACATCTATCCATGAAAAATCCTAAAATTAAGGGCGACTACTTTGGAATAAAAAAACCATACTATCTCGTCTACTCCATGTCTTCCCTTTAGTAACTTTCCTTAGTATCAGTATCAGTAGCCATAGCCAGCAAGTAGTTTGCGATAGAACTTAGAAGGTTTGGGATTTGGGAAATGCTTGCTTAGAACAACCTTTCTCTATCCATGTCTTACACAAATACAATTCTAATCCCCAATTTCCAACCCCCTTTTCCTCCATTACCATGCCGTTATCATCGGAAAATATTCAAAACTTCCCGCCATAGACCCTTATTTTTGGCTTCTGCTTCTGGAAATTCAAACGGCTTTTCGTTTTCTTCTTCCTGGGATTCCATTCGCCGCGGTTCCGAGCAATTTCTGAGTAATTTTGGTGAGGTGGTGAAGAAGGAGACCGGCATTGATTTTGGGGATGCTCAGAACTTAGTTTCTAATCAGGTTCAGGGTGTTACATCTGGGTTTAATCGTTTCAGGTTTGAATTGCTTCCTCAGTTCCTCGATTGGAACAAATGGGATAATTGGAAGGTAAATCCCTTTTTTTTTGTTTTTGTTTAATATAAGTGGAAAGTATAGGATTCTTGTCTCTTTTTATGTGTGTGAAACCAATTCAACTGCCATTGTTATGTGTTATACATTGCAGTATTAAGTATCAATAGGATTTTTAATCAATGAACCCGAGACATGGTTCACTTGCCCATTCATTGGCTCGATTGGTTGTAATTGGGGAGGTGTAATTTTATTACGAAAATCTTTTAACAAGTTTAATGGTTATACTTATTTTACTTCAATTAATTGATTTTTTCATTTGTGAATTTGGGATTGGGTGTTGATGAAAAGTTATGAACAAATATATTGTTTTATCACCAAAGTTTCACCAATTGGATGCCATGATACATTTTAGGAAAATTTTACGCAACAAATTATTTCTATTATCACCATTTTATTACCAATAATCAAATGGGCCGGAGTTTAATGCTTCCATTTATCATTGCAATTTTTGTTGAAAAACTATTTTCATACTCATATGCTAAATGCCTTTGTTTAGGATGTAAAAAGCTGGAAACCTGAACGCTTTGCGGCCTTGGTGTTATATTTAGTTGCTATAGTTTTGTCTTCTCAAAAAATATACATGCTTGTTCAAGCTCCTCGCATTGCTCAAGAAAAGAAAGAGTTGACAGATGCATATATGGAGGCATTGATTCCTGAACCGACACCAAGTAATATTAGGAGGTAAGTTGTACCTATGATGCCTTTGTTAAAATGATTTGCTAATGCCACATATACATTTAATGATCTAACTCTCTCTCTCTCTTTTTCGAATTTACTCTTTCTTTGTTGTCCAAAAAGGTGTAATAAAATGAAAATAGGAAATGATTTTCTGATTCCACTGTATTATATGGCTCTAGAACTCTTGGAAGGTAGGCATGGGTTTCGCGTTCCTCCAAAAGATGATTTGGCTATCGGGTCTTGCCAAGGAGGGGAGGAACCTACACAAATTAGCACAGTTGGAGAGGGGGAATGTAGGTAAACAAATAAAAGGGGGAAATGCAATAAAGTGCACCTTAAATGAACTAAAATGTGTATGAGTGCAACTAAAGCTAACCAAGTCATACCATGAAACAATTATTTGACAAATTAAGGGTAGAAATGCAAGTAAAGATACTAGAAAATGGACTCAATGACTACCCGATGAGTGACTTAAACCTTACTCATCAGCCTTGAAGCTAAAGAGAAAATTTTACCAAACGACTAAAAACCAACATTATTATTTGGATCAGAATATTGGGCTTTTAGAAAGGATAGTAGTAGGAAGATGGGAGTAGGAAATGAGAATGCTTCGATGGATGAGTGGACAAACCTTGAGGGATAGGACTCGAAAAGAAAATATAAGAAAGGGTTTAGGAGTCTCAAATATTAAGGAAAATATGAAAGAGAATAGTTTAAGATGGTTTGAGCATGTATAAAGATGGGAGATAATAGTGAGCAATAAGGAAGATAGAATGTTGGAACTCAGGGGGCTTAAAAAGTGGGCGAGGAAGACCGAAGATGACTTGGAGGGCAGGATTGAAAAAGGATATGAAGAGTTTAGACTTGCAGATTGAGACGGTAGAAAATATAAATGAATGGAGAAAAAGCATTGAAACTGATATTATGGTTCATATAGCCAACCCCAATGTTTTGGGATTGAGGCTCTGACATTGTTGTTGTTTCATACTTTCTTATTTCTTTTCCCTTCTGTAGTTTTAAATTAATAACATTATACGACACATAAGTCTATTATTATCGTGGCTTCATTTCTTCATTCAATTTAATTTCAAAACACTGTCAGTGATGATCATGCAATCCTGCAGTATCAAAATGCATACTCGTCCTAAGTTAGTTGTTTTTCAAATGTTTATGATTATTAAACGACTTATCCTGTTAGTCACATTATGGACTGATTGGTGTCTTATATAGCGGTGAAAACTTTTACATTTTAGTGAAGTGGGCAATCTAGCATGCTATAAGTGCACTAAATTCTCATACCAACAGCTTTCCCATGAAAGAAGAACTAGCAATGTGATAGGAACTTAATTTTGAACTTCATGAGTATGGAAGGTTCATTTGCACAATAGTTATGGAAACTGGGAACACATCCTTTTGGTTAGTAAAACATAACTTTGATTAGAAATTGATTAGTGAAAAGTGAAGACCTAGAAACAAAGGTCTAGTTAAGAGATAAAATGTAGGTTAGTACAGCACAAGGTACTAGTGGTTTCCACAACTACATATTGTGGGGTGAAGGCCTGTAAAATGTTATCAGAGATGACTGTTGAGGGTGTTAATGTTCTTTTGATTTCAGATTCATTGTAGGTTCTCCAAAAAGTCATATTAATATGTGTTTCTCCTGTATTTGGTGCTTGATAACTTTGAGATGTTGCTGAAGTACTAGGAATTTCTTGTGCATATGCAGGTTGAAGAAGGGCATGTGGAGAAAAACAATGCCGAAAGGACTCAAAATGAAGAAGTTTGTTGAAGGACCCAATGGGACTCTAATTCATGATAGTTCGTATGTTGGTGAAGATGCATGGGATGACGATACAGAACGCCCTCTGGAAAACATGGAAGGAATCATCAAGTCTGATTCAAGTTTGAGTACGCAAGACAAGCATGCAGTTAAAAGTCAGATTGGGATTTCAAGTTAGTAATTAACCTTGTTTTGTGTACAAAGATGTAAAATTAGGTGGTAGAAATTGTGACTTAACTCATGATTTTTACATTTGAGAGGAACTTTTAGAGAAATCGACGGGATAATAGTATAGTAGTATAGTACATACTAAGTATGGGATCATTAACCATAGTGCAAAATAACTATTGTATGGGTCGAGTCGTAAAGATTTTTAATTTACTGAATTGATACTACCTGCATTCTAAAGGAGTAAAAACGTGTTATGCTCAGTGTAAGCCACTAGCCTCTTAGGGATATCTCATGGTTTTGTTCGGTATATGGTGGCAACCGGCAAGACAACGACATAACCCCGTTAATGAATCACCGTGACCGTTCACACAATCACGATTGAAACCACATGTTTGCATCGTTAATAGGACAGTAAAAGGTTTGTGTATGAGGTTCAAGGTGCAGCTACCCAAATGCTTAAAAGTGTCGAGGCAGGGAATTTTGGATTAGGCGCACTGAGGTGTAAATAGGTACATCAACTGCATTACTTTCCTACAGATCATGAAGCCAACAGCTGCCATCATGGCCCGTCATTTTTGTTACGTGCTTTCTCGATATTGCTTGTCCATGCCGTGAACTTGTTTAAGTTATTGATGCACGCCTTGTGTCAAATCTTATGCCATGTTTTTTCCAATCCTAGAATGAGATTAATTTTGAAATACAAGGGCATGTGATAAATGAATCCTGGAATCCACCCACCACTAAAAGGCTTTCACCTCTCCTGCCTTAAAATGTAGGTTGGAATTTCTACTTTATATGTTCGTGCTTGAGTATCTTAGATCAGGAATGATAAAGCTTTCTATCTCTCCTTAGTGCACAAATTGATGTAAGAGTTTTGTTGGATTGCTGCTGGACCATTGTCCTTTTGACTTCAGTGTCTTTAGCTGAGACGCTCTTACTTCGTCATGCTATCTGTATTATAAATCTGTTCACTCTTCTGAATTTCTTGAAATCCGAGCTTTTGTCTCCGTTTTATAGACTTATTAGATTCTATTTAACATAAGTTCCCCTTTTTGAAAATGTTTCTTATTCTCATTGTCTAATACTAAAAGCTTCTGTTTATTTTTACATGGCAGCTGTTAAACAAGAACTAAGTGGATCATGGCGTGAAAGGCTCAAGGCATGGGCAGAGATTCTGGAAAAGGAGAAACTGGCAGAGCAGATTAACCCTTTAAACACCAGATATTCAGTTGAATTCGATATGAAAGAAGTTGAGGACAGTCTCCGAAAAGATATGGTAGAGAAGACATCAAATACACAAGGAGCAAGGGCTTTGTGGATATCTAAGCGTTGGTGGCGCTACCGACCTAAACTACCATACACTTACTTTCTTGACAAGCTTGATAGCTCAGAGGTAAATTCAGTGTGGCTGGTTTATTCTTCTGCTACATTGCTAGTATGTGAGCTATATTTGGATTTTTATCATTGGGTTGTTTGAACAAATAGTTGTGTAGTCGATGGAGTGTATTTATAGGTTTTCTAATATGTTCCCAATCATTTTCCCCAACTCCATACTTTATAATGAATAATCTCACAATTATGGCATGTTTGTTGCTATGCAACTTTCTATATAAGAGTTTTAGCCTCTTCCTTCACAAAACAATTATTTTCATGTGGATGTCGAGAAATCTCCTTTGGAAGATAAAATGAGAAAGTGCTAGATACAAATCGGTAGACTTTTGTTACAAAATATTGACTTAGTATTTTAAGTTGTAGGTAATATCATGAGATATACTTGCTTTTTTACTAACCTGGTAGGCCCAGTAGACTCTGAATAGGGGATAAAAAACTACAAGCGTCTAGCAACAGAGACATTGACTAAGGTGTGATGCCATGCATAGGATTCAGGCTTAAGAGTAATGCAACCAGGGTTTTATGTGATTGAAGAATTCCTCCATTGTTGAACGGAAACTTTTATCGAACAACCATTGGACTAAGTTTTTGATATGGTTTAAAATCTTGGGCCTTTAAAAGGATCATAATAGTAAAATAGGGTAGTTGAGATAAGTATGCTATGATGTTAGAGAAACCATACATTGAAAGATAAAATTAAAATGACGATACAAGGAAGGGGATAGAGGTTGCATACATTGAAGATAAATTGAAGGAAAATTGTCTTTATTCGTTTGAGGATGGGCATTTGTGACGAAGGAAAGAAACAGTCTTGTCATACAAGTTCGCGTTGTAGGCCTAAATTTGTTTTTTCAAAACCATTTGCATTAATCGCGAAATTCAAATACGAAAGCATTTGCATTAACCGATTAGGGAATAGATGATAGTACCTGTTTTTTCATTGTTAGTGGAAGAGACCCCTTAATAACTGATGTCAGTCTCGCAAAGGTGGTGATGGTTGAACATGATTCCAAGATTTCCCAAGCCTAAAAGAGCCCTAAAGCCTCAAACTCTCCAACATTAAAACAAAACATATAGAAAGTAGAAACATAAATCCTAATCTAGTGCCTGAATAGAGGTAGTGAATTTCATAAGCAGAGTGGCTAAACTTTGCAGTTCAAGTATGAACTATGAAGTCAGGTACTATCTATATCTGACTAAACTGTCTTTAGTCTTTGACGGGGCCAAGAGAATAAGTTGAAGGATTTACCAAAATCGGGTCATGAATGTAAGATGAGGCTATTTTGCAACTTTTAATCCTTGGTGGCTCTGAGGTTAATTTAAATATTTGACAGATTGTAGCTTGCGGAGGCTTTAACCTGGGCTAAGGGTTTCTAAGTTTCTAGGAGTTTTGTGCTATTTCTCTCTCTACGAAAGAATGTAGAGAGCCTCCTTTTTACTTGAAATTCCAACATTTTGGGTCTAAGTTATAATTTTTTTGCTAATAAAGAAAACAACCATGAGCATGTAGGGACTTGTTTGGTTCATCTAGATTAGTTAATTTAAATCATCTAACTTATTATGCTTTTTACTTATAAATTAGTACATTACTGAAGATATTGATGATCAAATTCATGTATTGGAGATGGTGACAAGTCCTATGTTACTTGGTTAACAAGAACAGAGGTAGTATTGGAATCATAAAATAAAAATGCGGTAACAATCGCGATTGCGGTAACGAAACGGTGATGCGGTAACGGGAGTGAGGCGTTTATCGTAACGCCTAAATATCGATCGAAACCAAAAGATGTCCCTTGATACGGTCCAAAGCGCGGTTTTTTTACACCTTTACAACGTGGAAAATATCGGTTCATTATTTTTAAAAATCTTTACAACGCGGCCGATGCTATGCGATGCAGCCTTGTTTTACACTATGATTTGAATAGAAATTTGAAATGAGGAAATGGACGTCGATTGTACTTGACTAAAAATCCTTAGCATGTGCTATTATGTTGAATCCAATGCATGATGTTCATTTGTTAGACCAGCTTTTATTGCTTTAGATTCTTGATGTGCTTAGTTTCTTCCTCAATGTCCACATATGCAAGTTATAATAGCAGAATTGAAACTCTCTCTTTGGCAGGTTACAGCTGTTGTCTTCACAGAAGATCTGAAGAGATTGTATGTGACAATGAAGGAAGGTTTCCCTTTGGAGTACGTTGTAAGTCACATATTTGCATAAAGCCTAAATGAGCTAGATAAAACATTAATCTCATGGATTCCTCGTAGGATTAACTTTTCACTCAAAATTGGTAGGTTGATATCCCTCTTGATCCATACTTGTTTGAGACGATTTCAAATTCTGGGGTTGAGGTGGATCTTCTTCAGAAGCGGCAAATTCATTATTTCCTGAAAGTTTTGATAGCGTTCCTGCCTGGAATTTTGATTTTATGGTTTATGAGGGAGTCTGTGATGCTTTTACACATTGCGTCCAGTCGTTTTCTTTATAAGAAGTATAATCAACTCTTTGACATGGCATATGCAGAGAACTTTATTTTGGTAGTTACCCTGTTCTCTTATAATAACACATTGCTCTTCTATCTAGTTTGCTAGTTTATTTTCTGATTCCATCTTATCCTTGGGTAGCCTGTTGGTGAAGATGTGGAAACGAAGTCAATGTACAAAGAAGTAATATTAGGAGGTGATGTTTGGGATCTTCTCGATGAGATAATGACATACATGAGAAATCCTATGGATTATTTTGAAAAGGAAGTGCAATTCGTGCGGGTAATGTTTACTGGATACTATTATGTCTAGCCTTCTGACAGTTTCTCTAGGTAGTAAGATTAGCTAACTGTCTTATATGAGTGTTTTGTCATGTGTCTGTGGCAGGGAATTCTCCTTTCAGGACCTCCAGGCACTGGTAAAACACTATTTGCGAGAACTCTTGCAAAGGAAAGTGGTTTGCCTTTTGTCTTCGCTTCAGGTGCTGAGTTTACTGATAGTGAGAAAAGCGGTGCTGCGAGGATCAATGAAATGTTTACAATTGCACGGAGAAATGTAATAGCCGTTCTATCTAAATTTCTATTTCATGGAATCAACTAGAAATGGATTTATGCTGTGACTTTTCTGGCTTTATTTTCTGGTTCTGCTGTTGAGAATTGACGAGTTTGAAATTTCCTCTGCTTTTTCAATGAGCTAAGATGACAACTTTGAAGATATAAACATACTGGCTTCCATGTTCTTTTTTTGGGGGGATTTTGTTGAGCAGAGAATACTATATTGTGCTAATTTTTGACACCGGAAAGTTGGCAGATTTAAAGCATTGTTCTTATTATATGTTGTTTTTTGATGGGCCAAAAAGTTTATAGTTCTTATGTTTTGGATTATAATAGCTACTTTATGGCTCGTTAAATTATGTGTACTTTTTTTTATGTGAAGTTGGAGAAGATGTTTATTTTCAAGGCTCAATTGGAAATAACCTCTTTGCTATCACTAGGGTAGGTAAGGTTGTGTACATTGACCCCCGAAACCCCACTTAGGTGGGAGCTATTAAATGAAGTTGGGTAATCGGGGTAATATAATGTTCTTGTTCTTTACTAAATTATATCAGGTTAAGAAACTACAACTATAAACTAGTATGGTTTATAATATCTGGGTAATATTAGGATTTTCAATGTCATTATGGAATTCTACTTCTTAAAATTGAGGGAAAGAATAATGAAATGCCCATCTACTTTCTGAACTTAAGCTTTCTAAATATTTTATGCTAATCATTCTCTCTTTTTTTTCTCTAATCAATTAATCATTCTTCTAAAACTGTGCTATACTGCCTTCATGAAAATATGGTATTCTGATCACTCTAATTTTCATGCTAACGAATGCTAACTTTTATGCAAAGGAAAACATAAAACATTAATGCCTGCTCTATATATCATCTGAATATTTGCTTTGATATGAAATCTAATGACATCAACTAATTTGATGAAATCTATTCTTGATCTTCTTTGCAGGCTCCATCATTCATTTTCATTGATGAGATTGATGCTTTAGCAGGAAGGCATGCTAGAAATGATCCACGAAGGAAAGCAACGTTTGAGGCTTTAATTTCTCAGTTGGATGGAGAGTAAGCCTTTGTTTATTGCTTTTGCACCCTTAAATATCTTTGTTGATTAGCCATAGTTATACTTCCTCTCTCTCTCTTTGTTTTTTCTTTTTAACATACACCTTTTTGCCTTTAAGGTATTTTAGAATAAGTCCCTCCTTTTCCATATTCTTTATGTTTCTTCTAGACATTTTGGTAACCATACATACCCATGGCTAGTCCATTTTTCAGTTTTCATACACAAGACTTGGCACACATTTTTAATCTCCCCTAATTGCATGGGCATATTGGTCTCTTTTTGGTACCTCTGTTTTCTTAATTTTGCTTGTCACCATGAAATGATATCTTGACAAAAATAAAATTTTCTATATATACAAGAAATACAGTTATCAGAAATGTCTTTTTTCAGATAGCACAAGAAAGAAATTTGCTATTGCCGTCAGTTTTGTCAAAATGTTCCCGAGAGGGGGACACTTCCAAAATGACTCAAGAAAAATGTTAGATTTTTTATTTAGTTGTTTTTTTTTTTTTGTGAATTGGGATTCTGTATGGCTGTGACATAAACTTCTGACTTATCTCATTCATCTTCTTATCTTAATGAGTACAATCAGTCTTCATGTAATCTACTTTCACTCTACGTATTCCCCTCAACATATTATGCAACTTATGAGCTAGATTTTTTTGAACTTTCTGGTGACCCCGGAGGAGAGAGATGGCAGGTTTTATTCTTTGGCTACTATGCTTCATTGTAGGATAGTTTATCATAGCTTGCAAGTGGCAACTCCCATTGCTTATCATAGGCCCTCCCTTTTAGCCTAAATATAAACTTGATCCTTCAGAGATGTCCAATTTTCAACAATTCAACCCATACGTTTAAGTAGTCTTGGCAGGATCGGGTTCGGTTGACAACTTACAACTTGTACCTTGCAGCATGCGGTGAAGTCTGTATTCCTTCTTTAACTCTTTAAGTTCCCTTTGTCCTTACTCCTAGATACCATGTTAACATCCTCAGTATTTTATATTAGACCTTGTATCATTGGGTTGTAATGTTCGCTTGTTCACTTGTGTCTTCTTTAACACCATTTGGCCTTTGCTGCAAGTAACAAAATACTTTCCTCAGGCTAATTCCTTTCTTTTTGTGAATTTGGGACCCAACATTTCGCAACCGTTATGGCCACGTGTCAATGATTTTGCATTATGGTCTCATGATCTCATTCTTGTGATCCAAATGTTAGAGGTCAGATTGTGCCGCCTTTTACCTATTGGTGGCGTTGCAAGCTATTTGCAAGATTTTCATCTTTATGTGTGCTGTATGGAAAATATCAGGAGAATATATGTTGGTTGTGAATTCGGGCTTTCACAAGTGTGTTGAGTTTGAATAAATCAAGGTGAAAATTAAAGGGGTGTATGGTTAATCAGTCTTGATTTTGATGATTTAATCCTTGTGACTGGATTGCTGATTTTAAAACACATATTGTAACTTCTGCGCTCATTTCATTTCTAATACTAATCATGAAAATCCACGAGCAGCAACATGTTAAGGTTCCAAAATTTGAAGTGAAAATTTCGATTTCTCTGTTTTAGAAGTTGTTTGGAAAGAGATCATTCTAGAAGAGCTTGTCCAGTACCTTTTAAACTTGGAATGAAAAAGGTGCTTTTACACATATGGGAGCAGGATTTTAAATCTTCGATCTTGAGGGAATGAGCATGATGAGCTTTTCAATAACTCTACCCAGCTAACTGAAATAGCAAATTTGGCATAACGACTTCTGATTATTGCCACCTCTAAAGTTTAAATGTAATTCTGAATTTGCAGTGAAATTAAATTATGCAAAACTTTGGCCACCATGATGAAATTATTTTCAAATCTTATAGAAGTTTGATTACTTGCTTATTAACTTGGTGTGTGCTCGTTTTTTTTGAGGTCCAATTTTAATCTGATAATTGCAATATAAACTTTGTTAGTTACAATCACAGTGCAGAACTCATGCTTTCGGCTGATATTAAGCTTTACGATAATCACATTACTACCGGTACCGCGTCACCGTGTTATTACCATGATCACAATCGTTATTGCATCACTGTGTTCTAACTGTCATCGCAACTATTATTGCATTTTTTTCGCACTATGGATACAATCTCACTTTGATTTGTTTTGGTTCTATTCATATTTCTTACCTTCCTATATTGTATGCTATACTGTAATCTTTTTGAAAATAACAGTAATATCAGGAATTCGAAATCGAAATACATCATTCTCTATTTGTATAATTTATGCATGTTGTTCTGTTTTGTATGTAGAAAAGTGAAGACCGGGGTTGATCGATTCTCGCTTAGACAAGCAGTGATTTTCATATGTGCAACTAATAGGCCAGATGAATTAGACATAGAGTTTGTCCGTGCTGGACGTATAGATCGTCGTTTGTATATTGGATTACCTGATGCAAAACAGCGAATACAAATATTTGGTGTGCATAGTGCCGGGAAGCAGTTGGCTGAAGATGTTGACTTCGGGAAGGTGAGTTATAATTGATGTGACCTGACCTATATACTTGAATAAATGTTTTAGTAAGCTTTAGGTCTTCAGCAAACACCCATCAGATTAATTGGCTATTTTTACAAGTTGAACTCTTTATAAACGGAACAGATATTTAGATCACATTTCCATGATGTATTTCATGTGGAGTTGTTTTAGTGTTGGCTCTAACCTTATGAATGCAAAATATTTTTTAATTCCAAAATATATTGCACGTAGTTTTGTGACTCTAGCTCTAATGAGCTGCAGCAGAAACCCGTACATCTAACGCAGTTATGGGTGTATACCCTTTTTCATTTTCATATTTTAAATTTAACATGTAACGTTCTCACTTTTGATTTGTATTCGTTATCATCCGTCTTAATAGTTGATACTTGTATACATCTAATAGAATTTCATTCTACAGCTTGTCTTCCGCACTGTTGGTTATTCTGGGGCCGATATCCGAAATCTTGTCAATGAAGCAGGAATAATGTCTGTAAGTTTAACGATCCTTCGGTTAATGTTTCCTTGTTCGTATTGCTTTTTCTGCATGCAGCCTTTTGTCCCTTTCCGAATTGGCCTTTAGTTACCTTAGCATGTTGCTCTTTCTCCATTATTCAGTTTAGTATCTCATGTCGAGCTCGTTTTCTCAGTCACATTTTTCGGTGACATAAAGTGTAACAACCCGACATATCGGTTGACCAAATAAGACGGGTCATCACGGGGTTTACTAACCCAAAGATCTCAAATTTCGATTCATAGCTCGTAAAAAGGGTCACGAGGTCTAATACATAACCACAACACCTAATCTTAAATCCAAATAGCTAAACCAAAATCTAGAATACTCATACAAAGTCACTATATAAGTCTAACGTAATCAATATACAAAGTCTTTTACACAATTACTAAAACCCAATACAAATACTACCACTTCCTGCAAACTCAATTCATAAATCTTCCATGTATACTATATCCATCACTGCTAACCCATCGTTCTCGACTGGTACCGATCTGTAAACAATCTAAAAGAAAGAAACAACAGGGAGTCAGATTAAACTGAATGAGAAGTAACAATCCAAAACAACAAAACACAGTAACTCAAAACATAAGTTTAAAAGCAACATCAAGTTCCTAGATCTATGTGCGCACAAGGAGTCTAGTTTGAGAGGTGCCCCATAGCTCTATGACTATGTCGCTCTCGGGTGAAGCTAGTCAATATTTGAATGACAATTCGCTTCAAAAACAGGGAGAAGGGGACAATGTCCCTCAACTCCGTCAATGACCAGCTCGCAAGCCCGATCCATTGACCATATCATAATCAACATAATCATTCATAATCAATTCATCATCGATATCATCAACTCAAAGCAGTTTGATATATAAAAAACAAATCATTTTCAAAACAGTAGTCTGGCCAGACCCCTTTTTGGGGACTGTTACTACTCATCGACAATGTCGCGTCAAGAAGCCACCGGTTCATCGCAATCAACTAGAAGGGATCATCGACGTACTCGTATCCTGAAGCATGACAATAACATAACGTCACGAGCGTGTGTTCGATACTACTTACTAATAACAAATTACATCTCCTCCTATATCTAAAGGTCAAACCAAGATTTTATCCTAACCTATCTAATCATCAAAGAATTGTGCATATTGAAACACAATCGTTTATAATTGTGATCCAGACCAATTCATATTTCTTTAAAGATTGCTCATCTTCCTAATTCTCTTGATATTCCCAATTAACCACATATATTTCATATAAACCCAAAATCCATAAATCCTCCAAAGACTCTTATAACTAATTCAAGAATGTCAAAGTATCCTAAGCAATAAGAACAACAAATATTATTATATCTCACAAATCACAATGCTTGATTTCTACAAGAATCCCCTAATTCATTCAAGAGTACCAAACTATTCATTACTTTCACCAATTCTAAACCTAATTTCGACTAAACAATCAAGATTTAACAAACTAATCCAACAGTCATTAATTTGCTTCTAGTTGTAATTTGTCTAGGATACAACCAAAACAAATAATGTAAACAAGGTAAATGAAATGAGAATACATTTATAATATACATATGAAGATGAGGGAAAGAATAAAAAGGAAAAGAAAAGACTACTACCTTCTGAATTTCGATGGCCATCAATTTTTTTGTTTTCTTTGAATCAAATTGAGGCAGAATATGCTAAAGATGGCGGCAATTGTGGTTTAGGAACCACCAAAAGGAGCGGAAGTAGGCACTTGCTATGGTTACTTGTTCAAGAAGTCCGTCGAAAGATGGGAACAAGGCTGATTTGTCTTAAAAAAATCAGAAAAAGAGAAGCCGTATAAATTGTATTTGGACCGAAAATGGCTGAGGAAGAAGAAGTAGAATGCGTGCACCAGCAGCCATTTTCAGTTTTCTTCATTGATGTTTAGAGAAATAAGGGTTTAAGGGTTCAATTGCAAGAAGGGTTGAAGAAGACAATGAATAGTAATAAGAAATAAGAATATGATTTTCTAGAATAAGGGTTTCAAAATATATGAAATAGTCTTAATAATGAAAGTTGGAAAAAAATTATTTAATTAAAAAAAATGAATTAAGCGAAATAAGATAAAAATAATAAAATGAGATATAAGAGATGAATTAAGTATCATGTCATCCTTACTTGAGTCCAATTTATTTTCTCGTGATCTTAATTAGATACTACTTTCTCAATGTTAATTATATTTGACCAGAAATAACTCTTATTCTTAATAATTACATTAAATTCCCCAATATAAATTCTCAAATGTTACATAAAGTGGGTTTGTTACTCATGATATGGGTGTTTTGGTTCAATTTTTTTTTCCTCGTGGTTGCTCGAGTGCTATATTGCACTTTGCGTTTGGGAAAATAACAATTGCCGCTATTCACTTTCTCTCCATTGCCATGTCTATCTTTAAGTGTCTCTCTCTCGCATTATGTTTGCTTGCGTTCTCAAGTGTGCATATCATTTTTATGTACAATTTTTGTAATGGCTTATCAATTTGGTTACCTTCCAAATGGCATGCAGGTGAGAAAAGGGCATTCCATGATTTGCCAAAAAGACATTGTTGATGTCCTAGACAAACAATTGCTTGAGGGTATGGGTGTGCTGCTCACAGAAGAGGAGCAACAAAAATGTGAACAAAGTGTATGTCAGGATATGATGCCTAGCTCTTACTTGCAATTGATGATCTTTGCTCATTGTTAAGAGAACACATCATTTTGACAGGTGTCTCTTGAAAAGAAGACTCTGTTAGCTGTACATGAAGCTGGTCATGTAGTGTTGGCTCATCTATTTCCAAGATTTGATTGGCATGCTTTCTCTCAACTTTTGCCTGGGGGAAAGGTAAGAGCAATTATAAAGCTTTTTGTGTTATGAATTTCATACTTCTGACGTATTTGAATTCGGACAGGAAACAGCCATATCTGTCTTTTATCCAAGGGAAGATATGGTTGACCAAGGTTATACAACCTTTGGTTATATGATGATGCAAATGGTTGTGGCCCACGGGGGCCGTTGTGCTGAACGTATTGTATATGGTGATGACGTAACAGATGGAGGGAAAGATGATCTAGAAAAGATCACCAAGGTTAATCTCTAATGATAATTATCTTAATGTATTGTATAATATAACGTTATGAATTATGATCTATCCTGATGAAACTGCTGGTTAAAAATGGTGTGCCTGATTTTTTATATTTTGAAAGAATTCTATCTATTTGTTACATTCTTCCTCTCTGCATGATTCTTGAGTTGTGACCATCCACATTCTCACTTTATATATTATCCATCTCATCCTGCTTCCTGTCTCTTGCTCTCTTTCTCTTGTCACTTCTTCCTCTCCTCCTTTTCGCTGGGTGGACTTCGTGCTTTCAATAACTTGCATTTTTGGGCTATAGATATTACTGAATTAGAGTTTTGAACATCTTTCTTTGGCAACATCAAGAATGAAATTTCCTTCTGATATATTTTTACATCATTCTGCCTTTTTTGATTGATTATATTATATAAAGAAGTTCAGAGAATTTCTGCATCATTGTGCTCATGTTCCATTGATCAACTCTTTCATCCCCTCGGTAACCTTGATTTTTCATTATTGCATATGCCCCCTGTTGTCCACTTGCCTATGTTGTCTATAGAAAACTAGGCAGTGGGAGACTCTGCTGTTGATATTTAAACCTATTGCTGCTGTGTATATTCTTATTGTTAATGCTAATGCTTTGTTCTATTGCTTTATTGTATGTATACAATTTTTTTTGTTCAGATTGCTAGGGAAATGGTCATTAGCCCAAGAAATGCTAAACTGGGACTAACAGCGTTGACAAAAAAAATTGGTCTCATGGACCGACCAGATAGTCCAGATGGTGAAATGATAAAATACAAGGTTTTTCTTGTCCTCATGTTTTTCCTTTATCATTTTACTATGCATCAGTATTTACATTTTTCCTGACTAAGTGACTCTAACATTTGATAGTGGGATGACCCTCATGTGATTCCTGCTGAGATGACGCTTGAAGTATCTGAACTCTTCACTCGAGAATTGACAAGGGTAAATTATATCAATCCAAGTTTGTTCTGATGAATTTTATTTGGATCCCTCTTATTAATCTGAGGTTGTTTCTTGCTAATTGTTAAAATCCAGCCGGCATGGGTACTTGAAAGGTACATGTCTCGGCACTAATTTGTCCTTTTACAACCACAATATATGATACTATAAATCTGGCACAAAAAAGTTTGACTTTGTGACATTTTACGATCATTATTGTGGCTTCCATAAACCTTTTCCTGGAAACATGGACGTAGGTCCCGAATTTTGACACCGATTCTGTTAAAAATGAATCTTGTAGTTACGTTTTGTGGGTAAGTACCTCTTGTATGACATTTTATTAGAAAAAAGCGACACATTATCAGATTTCAGCAAAAAGTTATCTGACTGTTAATTTCCTCTTCCTGGTTTCATTTAACCGTTTTCAAGCTCATAGCTCAAAAAAGATGAGTAAAAAAGAATGTGACACATAAAAAACGGTAAACATCTGTTCGTTTATTTTGAAAACCTTTACAACGCGGCCAATGCGATGGGATGCAACCCTCTTTTTAATCTATGCTTCAATGTCATGTGTGTTGACTGACATGCCCCTACCTAAGGAAAATTTGCTCAAGATTAGCATTTTTAACATTCCACATTTGTGTATCGTTTTACTATAGCAAGATATTAGTGGGGCCATGGACAAATAAAAAGAAAATATTGATAGTTGGGAGAAGAAAAGAGAGATAGAGATAAAAGTTTACAGATATAGAAAAATTAAGGGTTACATCAACCTGAATAGCGGATGTATAAAGTATTGATGGAAATCGATATAATAACGACTCAAGAATTCGCATGTGAAATCACTATCTATTATGCTATTTCTGAACTGTACATGATACTTTACGAATGTTTTCAGTGGAATTATTTCTAATACTATTGGAACGATGAATCTTGCACGCTCTCAGTATTTAAACACAAGTCCAACCATTAAAAATGACTTTACATCATTCTGGAAATTCAAACTTTTGTCTTTGATGAATGTAGTTGGATCTTGAGTCAAACAACTATTTTCATTTAATTTATTGGTGAAAATTTTAGAAGCTAGAGGACTTATTTTCATTTGGAACATATACTGTGAAAGCCAATGGTATAGAGAGGGGTAGCTAACAAAGCAGTTAATTTTTACGCCAAATTTAGTTGTTTAATGGAACCTAATTAATTTTTGGTTTGCAGTTTGCTAAATGCTAAAATAGATAAGAGCTTCAGGATCATGTAGTCTTTGTTTTATTTGGACATTTTCATGAAACCTTGCATAAATATATTATTTACACTGAGGGATCGCTTGGATTGATGGTAAATATTTAAGGGGTAATAAAAGTCAAAGTAGGAATTTAAGGTTAGTTAGGTAGGTGATTAAAGAAATTTGATTGTTGGAGAAATGGAAGAATGAATTAGAAGGTAATGAAAAAATAGAGAAAATAGCAATATGTTCCCTTATTTTGGGGTATAAATTTACCCTAGGGGGAGGTGGAGGAATTCTTCACCTCCAAATTAGTGAAATCAAACTCCTTTTCTATTCATCATTTTTAATCTACTCCTATTCTACCTCTATCACAATTATTTCAATAACTTCGTTTGCATATCTAATTACCTTTGTTACATTAGTTTGACTTGTTTTACTACCTTAAATATTTACTCTCAATCCAAGCGACCCCTGAGACTTGTTTATTGGGTCAAAATCATGGAAACTATTCATATATGTTTCTGGTCGAGCTCTTGGACATGTATCAGTGTCCAACAAAAGTAGTCGAGTCCGTAGCAGTAAGTTTTGCCCTATAGGTCTCTTGGACATTTTTCTCTTTTCAATTTGATGGAACCAAATAGGTACAATGTGAAATGATTGGTTACATGAATATATCATTTACACCGAGACTTGTTTATGGATGCTGCAATTGTGTCAAAATCATGGAAACTATTCATATGTTTTTCTGGTCGAGCTCTTGGACAAGGTATCGGTGTCCAACATAAGTAGTCGAGTCCATAGCAGTAAGTTTTGTCCTATAGGTCTCTTGGACATATTTCTCTTTTTAATTTGATGGAACCTTATAGGTACAATGTCAAATGATTAGTTATATGACCTTGTTTCCTAATAAGCATCAACTGTGAGTAATCTTGTGCCTCTTGTCTCAAACTGATAGTGATGTTTCCATTCTCTTTTAGTGCATTGCCTATTTCTACTAACTTGTTGGTTCATTCCGTACCTTTCAATTCATTTCTCTTTCTTGCTTATTTACAGTACATTGAAGAAACTGAAGAACTGGCAATGAAGGGTTTGAAGGAAAACAGACATATACTTGATGTAATTTCTAAGGAGCTGCTGGAGACATCCAGGATCACTGGACTGGTACAAAAAAATACAATTATTAAGATATCAGTTTTAAATTGTCTTATGGTTTATGTTCATAAAAGAAATGAAATGGGATATCATTTTTCCTTCATGGCCTTTAAACAACTTTTTATCGATCGCCATCATTTATCATATCTACAAATTATTTAAATTGACATCATTTATTGTCTTCCAGGATGTCGAGGAAAGGATAAAAAATCTCTCGCCCATAATGTTTGAAGATTTTGCACAACCATTTCAAATAGACTTAGATAAGGTATTTCTTTCTTATGCTTCTTTTCTGTTTATGCTCATTTATGGAAGAGAGAAGGGGATGCCTGTGGTTCTAAGGGATGAAGATGCAGAGTGTGATGGCATCCCTAAGTGAGGCGATTAGTGTATGCATTTGAGGTCGTACTAAGACACTGAGACCCAATGGGGCATCTCTCTGGGTGTACTTATGCTATGCTTTTATTATATCCGTTTAAAAGATGAGTTGGGATTAAAGCTTTGGCATTGTTGTTGTTTCTAGGATGGTCCATTGCCTCATAATGAACAGTTACGTTACCAACCGCTCGACATATACCCTGCACCATTGCACAGGAGTTAGAGGCACAGTCCTGTAATGCCAATGATTTGTGCTGTCTGCTGCACTGCATTGATGGTGAGATAAATTCCGAGATTTTTCTTTCGCGGCAGTATATCATGCATTGTCGAATGCTGGATATCCTCAAAAGCTCAAGTATTCCTTACTAAGGTTTGTAAGGCTGCAGTTCAATGAAACAATCACTTGCATGGACTAGGCCTCATCATGTTGTTTTTGATTATCGGTGCTGGTGATCTTGTCAAGGTGTACCTCAGATAAACCGGGTGTTTCGCTCTGGAAACCGGTCCATGTTTCTGTGTATCATTGACAAAATTCATACTTTCAGAGCAAGGAACACCCTCTTCAGAGAATCGGTCCCGTGCATCTGTTAGTCAATAGGCTACAAGCTTAATAGCAAACTGCATATTGGTTTCTTTTCCCCTCTTCTCAAACATTGATAACTAAAGGGAAAAGAGTGACCCATGGCAGATTTTTGTATTGTATAGGTATACATTATCTGTTGAGGTTTCCTCAGTTTATAATCTAGATTGTCATCGTTATCTATTCCTAAGAAAATTTCTGGAAAGTTCCAAGTTGATTTTGGCCTTGAACTGGGTAGTTTTCAGCCCACTTTTGGCAGATAAATGGTACAATATCGACAGTATTCTGTGTCATTTTTCTCAAAAATATAGTGCTCGAAAAATTATTCAATTCACCATACTCTAACGCTAACTCTCTTTGTGTATAAATAAACTTTAATATAACAAGGATTTCACACTTTACATTTATACAAGACTCAAAAAAAGGTTCATCACGAGGATAATATATGTACAAGTTCTCTGTAATGCATAATAGTTACGTACATAGTTCCCAATAACTCAATTTTACAAAACAGCACATCTAATCAAATGGATCAATCCTTGGGTCATGCTCACTCGCCATCGCCATCCCTGTACAAAGACAAGTTGGGCACATCACCTACAAGAAAATTTGCAGTTAAGACTTCAAGAATTTATAGAGAATAAGTTTTCGTATTGCATAATGACAAAGGAATACCAAAAACAGCAACACACATAATCTCTTCGGCCTGAAGATCTACAGTTGTTCCATTTTTCATTTTTGACCGTTCTAGTTATTCTTCCTCAAAAAAGTCTTTACTATTTATATCACATTTATTGGACATAATTAGCCTTGATTATACTAACTATAATACTTTTTAATGCTATTGGTCTCCATATGATTCCCACTACAGCTAATCTCTTGAGAGATCGTCTCTTTAAAAGACTGTCTCTCAGGCCCAACCCATTAATATTTAATGCCTATTTACAATATCTTAAATGCCTACTAACACTATCTTAATGCATACTCTCAATATCTTATATGCCTACTTACATTATTTTTAATACCTACTTACAATATTTCAAGAAAATATATAATGGACCAACCCAATCAGAGATGATCTCTTACAAAGACTATCTATCACAAGAATTTGTGTTCCCACTAAGCTTAATCTAAACATTTTTTGATACTTATGGTCCTCACGTGGTTTGTGATTACTTTAAATTAATATTTTTTAAGGCTGATGATCTCCATAATTTTTCCATTAACTTTATTATTTTATCCAATAACTACATTTATTACTTTCATACTTGAGCAAAGTTGTCATAATTCACACATGAAGGCTGAAGCATAAATTAGTAACTTGTTTTCTTCAGCAAATAAAAAACAAGAAACTATTGCTAGGTTTTAACACAAAAGTGAGAAACAATGAAAAGTTAAAAGAGTTATCTAAGTGCACGATAATGCTCAGTTTTAGATCCAATAACAAACCGAGAATTGTAGATGCAACAATTCTGGTACCATCACACAATGAAAGTCCAAAACAAACCTTTCCAGATCCAGAACAATTTGAACATCTCTCCGTTTTTGGCGGTGAAAGAGGTTGGTCCCCACCATTGAATGTTGAGACAGGCTCAATAAGAACAAGAGATCCTGTGTTCGTACAGCGCGCACATGCTAGATACCCTGCATAAAGTAATCACATGTAGAAAATTATAGGCTAATGAAAGGAAGTCCCAAGTCAAATAAGTAACAAGGGAAGTAATTTCCCAGGAAGTACAATTTTCCATGGGAATTTACTTCCCGAGTGAATTAAACTAGCTCAAGGTATATAATCTTTTAGTAGCTAGCTTTATCTAGTTTTTTTTGGCATTCAAGGCAGTACGTTGCGAAAGAGATGCAAAGTTACACGTATAAAGTCAGTCTCATTTTCCATCCTTTTGGAAAACTACAAGGCAACTCAATTTGGGCCTATTCCATTAGCCACATGTACAGTTCAAACAAAAAGCACATGCATCTCGAAAAGGGGGAAAGAAGTTAACATACAAACCAAGCAAAATAACCAGGAATTGTATCCACAGTAGAGAAAGGCTTTGCAGAGACAATATTAGGTCTTTGTGTGAACTTTAACTTAATATCTTCTTCTTCTAAGATATAGTATTAGGGCACACATCGGAAAAGTTCAGCGCCGTGCAATTTCACTTAGATAGAAGGGTTAAAATTGAAATTAGCATATCCAAGTAATTGATAAAACCCAAATTCAGCCATAACAGGTTACAGGTCTGATTAAAAATATATGTATATATTTTGTAATTGATAAGGCCAAAATTCAGCCATAAAACGCGTTACAGGTCTGATTAGAAATATTTATATTTTGTTATAGTAATTTTTTATTTATAAAATATTTGACAAGAAAGTCCTAAACTTAAGAGGGATCTGTGTGCTTCTTCTATACCAGCCCAATTATGGATTTGGGGATTCTAAAAAGTACATATGTAAGCATTAGAAAAATAAAAGTTGGTTTATCACATTTTATCCCAAATTTATAGCAGATGCATTTCTTGCATGCTTTAGATTATCAATTATTAAACAATAGGGAACCATCTCACTAGACTTTCTATAAATTTCTTGTATCATTTTAGAGGGAATGCTTAAGTTCAATGAGGGGGATGCTATGCCCTTCACCAAGGCAAAACCACTGATTACTTACCAGAGAAGGCAAAGGAAAGCAAAAGAGTAAATGGAGCAATGACGTGGCAAAAAGAGGAGAAATAGTAGCTACATTCTGTTATAACAGAAATAGAATAAAATAAATGGGAATGAATTTGTTAGGAGGTTGTTAGATTTCTGTTAGATTTTCTAAAGAGTATTCTAGAGAATCTAGCCCTATATATACCTAGCAATTACTCTTAACTAGGCATGCAAAGAAATATTTTACTCATCTTGAATTAGGAGTGAGCTGACACTCGAATATCAGTGCTGTAATCTTTCTTCTCTTTTCTAATACAATCTTCTTCTTCTTCTTCTAAAATCCTATTGCAATCAGTTTTGAATTCCAGCTTATAGCAAATCTGGTATCAGAGCTTGAGCTAGCCATGGTGAACACCACAAATACCCAGTGAATTGAAACCCTAGAAACCGAACTTTCCAAATTCCCTATTGTCCTTAACTCTGAGTTGGACAAGATCCGCTCAGAACTCATCCAAAATTCCCAAAAACATGAAACCCTAACCTCACAATTAAACCATGTCAACCAAACCTTACAATTGCTATGCGAAAAAATCACTGGAGAAAGAAGTACCCAACCTGAACCCTTTTGCGAACAAGACAACCGAACCCTTTGAAATGATATAATTGAAGAAAAGATGAATTGGAAACCTAGATCTCTCGAATTACCGCTGTTCGACGGGGAGAATTCGGATGGCTGGATCTTCCAGGCTGAGAGGTATTTTCATTTCTATAAGCTGATGGAGGCGGAGATCATGGAGACGGCGGTGGTCAGTTTGGTGGGAAACGCCTTATTGCGTTTTCATTGGGAGCATCAACAACACCCTATTTGCCGATGGCAAGAATTGAAGGCGATGCTGTTGGAGTATTTCCGACCACTAGACGAAGGCACCCTCCATGAGCAGTGGATGAATCTACGACAAATTGGGAATGTCGCCACCTACCAGCAGGAGTTTATAGAGCGTGCTAACCCTCTTGGTAAGATTGATGAACTTTTCTCTTTGGGGTCTTATGTGAAAGGATTGAAAGATGATGTGAGAAGGGAGCTTAGAGTACATGGACCTGTTTCTTTAAAGGAGGCGATGGTCTGGTCCTTAAGGATAGACCAGAAATTACATCCTGAGTCTTATAAAAATAAGGGACCCACTAAGGATTATTTTAATCCTGGAAAATCTTATTTTACCACTTTACCCTCCACCTCATATCAAAACCAGCCCTACCCTCCCAAACAAATCACTTACCCATCTTCCAGCATGCATAATCCTCCACAAAATACCCACCGCCACAACCCACATCGAGCACCCTTCAATCCAAACCACCACAACCCTACCCATAATCGACCTCGTATAACACTTACTAATAGGGAGATGTTAGAGAAGAGAGCTAAGGGGATTTGTTTCACCTGTAATGACAAATGGTCCCCCTCCCATGTGTGTTCGAGG